>PVHP010018679.1:0-32792 GCA_004024765.1 Zapus hudsonius
CAGTCCCCATTTTCAACCCCACTGGCCTGCATTCTCACCAGGCCCAGGTATGATCTGTGAGAATTCAACCAGAAGTAGTGAAGTAGCAAGCCAGCCTCTAGTAAGGTGCTGCTCGCTCTGTGGAGTGTGGGGTGATGTTCTCTCTCATTTTTTACTTCTACTCCTGAGTGTGTAGAGTCTGCTATGGCTGCAGCCTTCAACTTCCCAGGAAAGGCAGGGGGAGGCAAGAGACAACAGATCTAATTACCAGATTTGAGCTCCAGACTTAGTGCACACAGACCCTCATCTCTCTGCTTCTTGTGATAAAGAAAGAAATGTCCTTTGGCTTTCAGTCGTTTAGTTTCATTTTGTTTGGAGATAAGGACTTATGTAGCCTAGGCTGACATTGCACTTGCTATGTGGTCAAGGATGACTTTGAACTAATCCTCCTCCTCCTCCTGAGCTCTGGTGTTACAGGCATGTACCACCACATCTGCTTTTAAAAATAGTCCTTTTTAATCAAGCCAGTGAAGTTGGATTTTTCTGCTACTTTTAGCCAAGCATTCTGGACTGCTACATTTTTATGTAGTTTTATAAAGAACTATACTATTGTAAGTCTCTTTTCTTATACTTCCTCCAATTCTGAAAATTATAATTTTGCTCATTAGAAAGTAGTAAAATTTGTTAAAATGAGGGACAAGAAACAGAGGGCAAACTAAAACACAATTTTTTTAAAGAAAATCAAAACATACTCTTTAAAAATGCTGCTAAGGAATTAAAAGTCAAGTTACATGGGAGGAAATGTTTGCAAGACACATATCAAATAAAAATTCCCCACCCATACTATACAGAGAACTCACAAATTCCATAGAAATTAGTCAAGTATTTGAACAGGCGTGCAGTCATATCATCACTTTCATCAAGGCATATGCACATATACGAAGCAAATATAGCCAATGGAGAAAAAATAAAGTTGACTTTTAACAAATCAGAAAAAGTATTGTATGGGGAGGGGCCTTGGGGTTTGAATTCAGTTCCTCTCTCATATGAAATCAAGCAATCTACCTGTGAGCTACATTCCACAGCACAGATACTATTTCATATGATAAAAGAAAGCAAAAGATTTTGGAGATGAAAATATCCAGAAACTTAAGTATAATTTTGGAAACTGAATATAGACATTTTGGAACATAATTATAAGAAGCTAAGTATAAAATGTAGTAAGTGGCATTAACCTTTTTTAATCCTCATATTTTATAGATGTAGAAGACAATAGATATACTTTTGTGGTTGAGAACATCTCTTTAAAATCCAAAATGCTCCCAGGTTTCCCAGTGCCTCATTATGAATGGCTGGCTACTCATATTCATAAGGAATAATAATTAGGATCAGCTAGGACCAAGTAAGCCACTGTATGATTAGATGAGAGAAAGAAACATTTCAGTAACTTTGTGAAAGATGAAAATGACATCAACCCAGTCATCTCAATAGGGAAAAAAAGTAAAAAGATGCGTAGTCAGTAAAACAGAAGCAAATGAATGAAAAACATAAGTCATAAAGGAGACCTGGCTCAAATCTTAACACAGTATACTATGCCTTAGCTCTTGTTTGATGTATGCCTTTTATTAAAATAAGAACAAAAATGTCAGAATTAAGATTGATACATATCTGTAATTTTAGATGGATTTTTGATTCCTTATATTTAAAACTCAGAATTGAATAAAGATATTTGATGAGATATCTGGCTTTAAAATATTTAAATATCCTTATAACATTAAAAATCAAGTTTTACCTCCAGCTGTTCTTTTATAACATACTTGTAATTAGAGTCACAACACTATGTGATGAGGTATTTACCACTATAACAAAAATACCACATGCTTTCTGATAGCAGATTTTATATCAGGAGGGGTACCTAAAATGAATGTAGGGCTCTTTTATAGCTTGGCATTTAACTCCCTTCAGTGGGATAGAGTCTATGTCTACAAAAATGAAGCTCTGCTATAAAGGTACAAACCCTGCCTCAGGACTGGAATACAATGGAAATAGAGCTTAAACCACAGAGAGCCTCAACTAAGGATATCTTGTAGATACAAATCCAGATCAATTAACAGTTGGTTCATCTCCAAAGGAAGACATTCCAAACTTAATCTACTTTTTGTCTTGAGTTTTTTTCTTTCATTTTTAAAAGTGGTGGCAGCTCTCAATTTTATTTCAAGCTATAACCATTTTTCATATATCTTTCAAAAATGTTTTTTATAATTATGGAAGACAATGTTTTAAGTTACAGCGCAAGAATTCCTATAAGCTAAAGAATTTAGGGTATGAAATTAAATGTCCAAATCCAGTTTTCTTTGAATAAAATGGCACACACTGTTTACAAATCATGACTATCAAAAGGAAACCATCACAATTCAAATCAGAGAACAATCCAAGGAAAAAAATTCTAGATTAATGCCTTTCTGTATTTCTATAAAATGATCAAATTCGAGAGCACAATCAACACCCATTGGGCATCAAAAATACAGATATAAGGAAGCAAATGACATTTTTACTAAGTTTAATTGTTTACAGAGGAGGTTGGACTATTGTACAAGATACCTGATGGAATAACAGGTAAAGCCAATATAACTCCTGACATTTTTGGGGGGGAATGGACCAGGGCTTGCACACAAACACTTCTGGTAGGATTTAAGATAAGTGAGTCATAAAAGATTATCTTATGTCCTAAAACTGGATCCAAGACAACAAATAAACTCTGTGGTTTGTAAGCACAACAGGAATGTAAAGTTTTTTGGCAAGCAGCCCCTGGCTTCATGGCCATGGGCAGCCATGATGACCAATGGTAGGCTGGGCACATCTTTCTTTTAGCGATGAATAAGAAACTTTGGTACATATATGCCCCAAAGTTCAGTTGCATTCTCAAAATAAAATAGGTTTTACTACCAAGTCTCTGCCTCTCACTGTATCCTGCCAGAATGCACATGAAACCGGCCAATTATCATGGCGTCACTTACAACTAAAAACACATGTAACACACTGAATATGAAGGTTGAACACACACATGATACTTTGGGAGTAAAACCTGATCTTCTCTCACACATTTCTGCCTCTGCAATTCTGCTTATTTATTACCCCAACCCCCCCTAAGAACAGAACAAGTGTAATATCATTGGTGAACGTCTAGAAACTGTGTCAGGAAATACTTTAATTAGTGGTACTGCTACAAACTTAACAGCCACAGATGGGCTCAGGTAAGGATAGACTTTTATTGTATTTATTTTATTATTTTATTTTATCTTATTAAGAAAAAAAACAGTCCTCAGAGATTTTCACTGGAGGAAAATAAAGCAATACTCAGGTTCCATGACTCTGCCTGTACTTCACCAGAAAGAGTTGCACTACAGAGGCTTAGGTGCATTAAAGATGATAAAGTTCAGAACTGTGTTTGCCGCTTGTCTGCGGTCCTCTCTTCTTGCTTTCTGGGCTGCCAATGGCCAGAAGGTCTGCATGTAGAAGAGCATGTCACATCCTTGACCCTCGAAGTGCTACTGTCTTAAGAGCACTGAAGCTTCAAGTCCATGTGAATCTCCAAGCTCAGCCGCTTGACTAAAACATTCTGCTGTGAAAGGTACATACCACATACAATTTTCTTCCAAGGACATTAACTAGACCACAGCTGTGGAACAGCTGGATTGAAATAGCCCATAATTTGCGACCAATCTTATGTCTTTAAGGGAATTTATGTGAAATGGTGTTACTAGACTGAAGGAAAATGTAGTCTCAATGATAAGCGATCTCCAATGCTTGGATTTGGATATAAGATGAGGAAATTTCTGAGCCAAGTGATGCCCTTAAATATGTGACCACCCATCTGCCTGTCCAAGCTGTAAAGAAATGAAGGTGCTTCTCTAAATTACTGTTTATAGATGATGTCTAATCAGAGGAACACATTAAGAAACTTCTATTCCATATCATGAAAGATATGAGGCCACTCAAGGGTTGTACTTTGGAGATACTTGAAAAAGAAAATTACAGCCCTTGTGCTTAAAAGTAAAGCCTATATCCTTTCCTTTGTTTTGGATGTTGTGGGAGCTCCACCTGGAAGCATTGGGGTGGGAGGCAGGTGTGCTACATGACACAATCCTCAAAAATTTCTACCAATTTTGAAATTACCTGAAATTATTTATATCACTTGTTTTAAGTGAAGTAAAATGGGTATGCCACATACTTAATGTTCCAAAGGGAACAGAAAATACTCTGCCCAGTTTTAAGGTTTCACAACTAATTATCCTGTTATATAAAAGCAGAATAATTAGATGTGGAACTGTAAAACTGAAGAATGAATATAATTTAAAAAAACTGTGCCATTAACCTTTAATTTCACTGCTTATTTTTGTGATTGCTTTATATTTCCAATGGGCTCTTAAAACACACAATTTTTATAAGTTAGCACACTTTTCTTTATACAAATAATCTAATAACTTTGAGAAAAACTGGAGATCACTAATAACAGAATTTCTATAGAGTTCATATGGTAGGAGGCCAATCCACCAGGGAGAAATCTTTTTCCTTGTCATTGTTCAAAAAGAATTCCCTCAAGGCAGTTGCTCCTGTCCTGTCCTTGTTACACAGCCAGACTCCACTGTGACAGGAAATGTCTGCACAAAATTTTGGGAGCATGTCATTTCCAATTAGTGTAGCACTTCTCAAAGTGACTGCATTAACTCTATTTGTTTACTTTAAGCATGATTCAAAAACGTTTTAGCTTAAGAATATTCTTTGCCTCCTCATTTTTCATTATTCTTTTGTACTGATTTGATTAGATCACATGAAATCTCTGAAATTACTCCAAAGTATTTTAATGTTGGCTCAGCAGTTTTGAAATTTACCAGTGAAATGTTCCTAGTTAAAATAGGTCTTTGTCAGGAAAATGAATCATTGATTTCGGAATCATTAGGTGCATATTGTGTCTGTGAAAGGAGTCATGTGAAATAAACACTAAAGAAAAAATTCATCTACTAAGTGTCAACCTAGTCATTATGTTGATTTAGGCTAAAATTAGTATTGCTAATAGCAATCAAAATACAGGGTGCACTATTAAGTTAGGATTTTAGATAAATAATGGATAAGTTTTTGGTTTAAGTATGGCATATCCCATATAATCTAGTATTTGAAACACAGTTAATACTTCATAGCTAATAATTCATTATAAATGGATTATGAATGAAAATTTACCCTGAAAGGTAAATTTGTTCTATGGAAAGCAGAAGTAAACAAGTAGATTCTGGCTATATTTATAAAAAATGAAAAGAAGTTTTGTGATGTCAAAAGTTGTGGGATGTCTGGTTTTGGAAAAGGTCATTTGAGTTATGATTTTTCTAGAGATGCTTTGGTAGACAGCTGAATATGTAGGCTTGATCCCAAGTGTGAAAGTATAAGGTTTTAAAGAATAATTTGTGAGTCTTATCATTAATTGGTTTATGAAAAGAAACCTTTGTGTCTACACTATATTTTCAGATGAACATAGAGGAATTAAGATATCTAACATCTGCTTTTGTAATTTATAAGCATAGTCTTCATTTCATATTCAATCTACCAAGCCCACACATCCTTTTCAACAAATTGAAATAACTCACATGTAGTCATTCTCAACTAAATTATATTCCTGAAAATGAGGATATAAAGTAAAAGTAGTTTATATACACTGTGGAACCTGGGCAAAATATAGAATTATGCAAGCAAGAAATTAAAATCATTTCTAGTTATCTGTTATGGGGGAAACTATTGTCAACAGTCATGGTATTTATTGTTATTCTGCTATATTTATTGATTTTAAAAGCAAACATTGACAGGAATTTCATCCCTTTTGTAATTTTTTTTCTTTTCCTGACCTTTTGCATGATCTCTGAAATAGACATCTTAGTTCATATTAATGATCATTCCACTTACAGCTTGATATTACTTCAATGAGGAAGCATCATAATTCACTCAAGCCTTTAATGAAGGGTGTTTGATACCCCATAATCTCACAACACACATGTGACCTTGTGTGATGGTTAGGTTTTGTTGTCAACTTGATCTTTTTAATTATCTTGGGTAGGTCTCTGAGGAGGTTTACAGGAAGGCAGCCTCTCAGTAGGGGGCAGGATGTAAAGAAGTTCAAAGAAGCTAGAACTAAACATCCTTTCCTGTGTGGGCAGTACAGGAAGGAAATTCCAGAGACTCAGGAAGCCGTTAAGTCTGGGGAAGGGTTGCAGGACCCCACCGTAAGGCTATATAAAGGGGAAGAAATTCTTTCCTGGCCTCCCTGCTTATTGGCTGCTGGTGCTTGTTTGACTTGCACTTGCATCCTGCTTTCCTACCCTTTCTGGACATCAGAACCCAGTTTCCTCGGCCTCACATTGTGGACTTGAAGAGCAGCCACTCCCAAGGGAGCCATCAGGCCTTCTGGGCTGGATTGGGACTTCTGAGGCCTCCAGCCACATGGACTGAACAGCTACTGGTTTCTTCACCTGTGGGCCTGCAGACTGCTATTGTTTGACTGTTGTGAACTACCCCAATAAATTCCCTTTTACTGCAATCCATTCTGTCAACTCTGTTTTCTCTAGAGAACCTTGTATTTATAGATGTGAGATTATCTTTATATGCAATGTTTTTGAAGTGGATTTGGGATTCAAAGGTATATGCATTTTCAATGTCCCCAACCTATAGGGGCTTGAGAAACTCAAACCAGCCAACATACCAAACAACCCATTTTACAATGTATGCCAAACTTATAATGGCAAGAAATATACTAGAAAACAACCCACATCTGCCACAGAGTGATATTTTGTGGCTAGATTCCTATCAGTGGGTGAATGAGTAAACTCATTTAGTCAAACTCTACAATGGATGAGTTCTCAAGAATATATAAGGAATGAATTATTGAGTTATGCAACAATAGAGCTAGCAATTATTCTGAATGAAAGAAAATTGAAGCTGGATTTGGTGGCTCATGTCTTTATTCCCAGCACTGAGGCTGTGATAGGAGGATTGCCATCTTGGACAACAGTGACTGAGTGAAAGAAATCAGACAGAAAAAGAGCATATGCTGTATAATTTTAAGTACCTAAGAAAACTCTTTTAAATTGATGCTAGGTCAGTTGTACATTGTTTAGCGGATCGTCTGTATACAGGAGGAGATAAGGAGCAATACCGACATTCACCCTTAGGAATCAGTTACTGTTCCGTTATGTGGTTTGGAATCACGTCCCTATCCATTACAGACACGAGGCTATTTCAGAAAAGTCATCAATGCAAGAATGGATATCAGACATGTCATTCAAATTGTAAAAGATAATCACTTCAGCTCACCATCTAGATGGGTAAAAATCTCTCTGGGTTTTTCATTTAGCAAAAGAATGATTGAAAATGCACCTTCAACAACATTATCACCATTCTGCGATTGAATTGTCCAGTGTCTGTTCTGTCGTGATGGGATTAGCTTCCCTGACCTGAAAGAGGTCTACTTTAATCTCCTGGCTACTTTGGCTGAAACCAATTTCTTCAGAAACCAGAGGAACTGAATAAGCTATAACTTGGGGTCTTGGGGTTTGGACTAACTTTGATTCTTCACAAAGGTATGCGCATCCCATCCTCTGAGAGAGTAGGAAGCACTACTCAGGACCCAGAGGTACAGCTTCAAGTTTTACAATGCCTTCTGTGGAGTGACTACTGGCAAGGCCACCCGCTTCCTTCCTTCCCTAACTGGGGAGAATTCAGAGCTGATCTTTCCAAGTTCCATCGTGACATTACTCTTTTCTCTGTCACCTCCTCTAGGACACTTTTAGTGTGGTAATTCAGTTTGAAAAGGCTGTTATATCTGCACTGAGTTGCTATGGAAAGTCCTTTTCTTTACCAGCTAACCTTGAAATAGCTGTGTCTTCTCATGTCCTGCAAGCTAGACATGTAGACTCTAATAATATCTATATCTAGTTTCCCAAATTTTTTTAAATTTTAAAGTTTACTTTTCTTGGGTTGCTACTAACATATATATATATATATATATATATATCTTTATTACCCTTAATTAGATACATTGTATGAGCAAATCTTATGATGGTACTCCCATTCCCCTCTTCCCTGTCCCCAACCCACTGGGGGCCCTCCTGGGTGGGCATACTGGATCAGTCCATGGGGTAGGGAGTCATGGATAGCTCAGAAGTGGCTACTAACTTTTGATACCTACAAATGGCCTTGTCAGAAGATTCAAGAAATCTTTCAGCTTTTCCTGATGAAAAGCAGCTTCCTCTGTGATTTTGTGTGTTGACCTTGTAGGTCATGGAGCTCAGTACATAGGACTAGGCATACCTACAGGTCCACATCATGAGAAAGACTCAGGATATGATTATGTTTCTTGCATAATCACATTAATTCTTACTCTCATTGATATAAGTCATCCCAGTTGGAATATCTCCCTGAAGGCACCCTCCTGGCACCAGTGACCAGTGCTCAGGTCATTTGGATGTAGCAGTGATAGAAGTTGTCTCCATACTTGATGGTGGTGAGTTCACTCAGGAAATCTAGGCAGATGGAACAATCAGATTCTGTCTGTCCTCCTACCAGAGCTGCCAACCTTGCCAGTAGGTTGCGGACAAAGGTCTGGACTGAGATTGTTTTCTTTGGGAAGGTATAGGTCTATTCTTGATCTGTGTGAAAAGCAGACTCACCCTCACTACCTTTTGGATGTTTCTTCTAAGGGGCTTGATCCCCCCTTTTGAGGCCATGGCTCATTATTTACAAAGTCCTGTACCTGGATGAGGTCAATTTATAACCTGCAGCCAATCATACATTGCTTAGGTAACTAGCTGCCTCAGATCATGATGCCAAGCCAAGATAAACAGTTCTTTCTTGGTCAGAAAGTATATACAATTCCAAGATGACTAAAAGCTCCCAGAGAAGATAATTTTGTGTTAGTTCTGTGAGGCAGCTATCCATGAAATACTTCTGAATTTATGCAGATTGTGTATATATTCTTATTTTTCATTTTAAGTATTATGAACTTTTCACATGAATTTAAAACTCATTACATAATTTAAAAGATGCTATCATACTTAACCTTATAAATAAACCATAAAATTGTGTGAGAAGATGACTGACTCTATGTTTACTGTGGTTTAAATGTGCTCCTAGACAAATTCATATGTTGAAACCTAATCACTGATGAGGATCACTTAAAGACTATTTGTTTATAAAGTGATCACATAGATAGATCTAAACCACAGAAATAGAAAAATTGTTTCAATTTCTAAGAAAGTTCTTGGCTGAGATTATAACTATGAACAAGCTTGCTTCCAAAAGATGACAGTGAGCGAGGAACAAGTTGTGATCTGTAAAACTTATAAAAATGGTTTTGCCGGTACATTTATGAATTGTATTGTTTTAGACAATGCAACTGTATCTGTTAGATGTTATCCTCAAATTGATCACATTGAAAAAAAAACACAGCTTAGTGGTTCCTGATATCCACAGCAATAATCTAGGAGGTCTCCAGTAAACTTGAATTGGCCAATATTCAACAATTTGTCAGAGAAAATAGGGGCATAGGTTGCTGTGAGCCTCTGATCACATTATCAGTTACCACGCAACCCCTAAGCTTGTCTTGTGTGTGCTTTTGTTTAAATGCATCTTACTTCATACATATTACTCATTCTTTATCATCAGGCTCAAGGCCAGGAGGACTTACAGCCTGCCTGAGCAAAGCTGACCTAAAACACGTATTTTCTCTGGAAGGCACATAACAGGCTGCTTGCTCTTAGGAAGGCCAATAGCACTTCAGCACAGACTCACTCAAACAGCAAACCACCCACTAGAAGTGTGATGAGGTGGTGACAAGGAGCACACTTGTTAGCAGAGTGAGCACTGAAAGAAGACAGAACTGTTCCTCCTTCGCCTTCAGCTGAGAACTTGTGCCTGAGAGGTGGGTTGTTTAAATGTTTCTATGGAATAAGAATCTCCAGATGCTCATTCTCCCTCCACCCCCTACACAACCACTTTTTGGCATGAAGGGCCTCTCAAGTGGTTGGTGCCACCCTCCTCTCTCTCTCTCTCCACCCTCACCCAGTCACCTAAAATTCCACCCCACCAAGCACCTCTGGTGGTCAGAGGTCCCTGTGCTTTCTTTCTCCCTCTGCCCCCACCCAGAACCTACACTTCCATGATGCCAGGTGATACCGAGGATCATTGACCCCCACACCCTTCATTCAATTTCCTCTGTCCCCCACCCAGCTACCTATACTTCTGCCCCATCAAGCCTCTAAGGTGGTCGGCCTTTCAGCACCATTCTCTTTCTCTTTCCCTCCATCTCCCACCCAGCCACTTACACTTCTCCCCTGACAGGCCCCTCCCTCTCAGTGGTCAAAAAGGCTCAGTGACTTACTTTCTCTGCCCCATCCCCCACCCAACCACCTGCGTTTCTGCCCAACCAGGACCCTATGGTGGCCCTGGTGGCCTCTGCGCTTCTCTCTCACTCCCTCTGTCCCTCACCCAGCTACCCACCCTTCCATCCCATCAGACCCCTACCAGTGTTACCAGGAGCCCCTGTACTTCTCTTTTTCTTTGGTCCCCACCCTTCCACCCACTCTTTCACAATAACAAACCCCCTCCAGGGGTCTCAGTGGTCTCTGTGCTTCTCTCTCCTTCTGCTTACCACCCAGCCATCTGCCCTTCCACCCCGACAGACCACTCCTGTTAGATCCAGCAGGCTCTCTTCTACCATAAGCCCCTGGGCCCTGCGGCTCTCCTTGAACATAGGCCCCTGGGCCAGCAGCTCTCCCCTCTACTCATAACCCAGGCTTTTGGATACCTTGTCATCAGCCCCACAGCGTTCTCCATTTCCAACTAGAGAGCAAGATCTCTCTGGCAGGTGCATGCCAGAGCGGTAAAAAGGAGATCTCTAAAACTTTCCAGCTAGGATATGGAGGGAGAAGAGGAGCAAGTAGGTCTGACATAGTAGTGAATATAGTCAGGGAAGATCTATGACCCCCCCCACCCACACACATAAACTATAGTGTATACTGAACACTAGTCCAGAACTGCTGGCACACGTATAACCTCATACAGTAAACTCTTGAGGAAGAAATGGGCATCGCCTGGTAAGAGAAGCCATGAATAGAATGGGAGGAAGCCTAACCCCATGAAAAATTGACCAGACCTGCAACTCACTGTCCCAATTACTGGTTCCTTCCCACACTTAGCTGTTATCAAAGAGACACATGAGGTCCCCAAAACAAGACTGGATTCTGACAAAGCTCTTGAATACCTGCCCCAGGCCAAAGGTAAGATCCTATTGCTGAAGAAATCACAAAAATTCATCGCTCAACATCAAGAGACCCTGTGAGATACAGAATGGCAACCAGTTCCCAGATGGTATCATGAGCAGTGTCAGGTGCTACATGAGCTGCCAGGGGAAATTTGGTCAATGATATTTGGAGTAAGCAGAGCCCTATGATATACAGTTCAGATGGGTGTCACAAGAATGCTGAACACACTACTCTATGGGAGAGATCAGTGAGTCAAAAAGTGATCACTTGTGCAATACTGCCACCAAAACCTAGGTGGGTAATCAATGGCTTTCAAATTGGCTAAGAGACACACTGAGTGACAAAGAACCCTTAAGTGGAACTGGGATCTTGTGCATAATCCTATGGGGATCAAATATCTGGGCTCCTAGGGGAAATTCCATTACCAAAGAACTACAGAGAGGCTAATCCCAATAGAATCTTGCCTAATGAGCAATGTGTGTTGCATTTAACCAATATTGATATAACTCTCCGATGGAGATTCTGTTTTTATTTTTCAGAAGGCAGGGAGAGAGCCATGGTCATTCCAAATCTACCAAGAAGCCACAGGATGATGCTGGATGTCCAGTCAAGAGATGAACCACCCTGCTCCTATCATGTAGGCCCTGAATGAAACCTTTGAGAGAGTGGTGAAATATATAAGAGACCTAACACCACAGTGAGTCAATTAGCCCAAGATAGGTCCATGAGACAGACACCAAGAGCTCACACACCCCAAAGTGTAAGTACAGAGACAAGATCTTAGCAATAAAACAGACTTAAAGCTCACCCACCATGTCTCAGGGAATTAAGTGGAAGAGGGGGCAGAAAGATTGTAAGAGCCATAGTGGGGGAGCATATCCAGATACATTGCCCCCCTCAGCAACAACACACAAATGAGAGGAACCTGGCTATACCTCCTGTGTTATACATGATCCCCTACCCCATGGACTGACCCAGTTAGCCCAATGAAGAGGGCCCCCAGTGGGTTGGGGACAGGGAAAAGGGAAATGGGGTACCCTCATACGATGTTCTCATACAATGTATCTAATTAAGGATAATATAGTTATATTTTTAAAAATCTACAGGATGAGCAATTCCAGATTGCCCTCTCTCTGTTCACATTATCCTAACTCATTTCCCAGATATTAGACTACACTTTTCATAGATGGAAACTTTCTGTGAGAAAAATTACATCTTTTCTCCCATGTTCTTTTATATTCTACTTATGTTCCAATCATCATGCTTCTATCCTGTATAATTTATCTAAAATGGTGGATAGTAGGTCTACAGAACATTCATGCAATTCTTGTTTGTACCTGAGATGATCTCTCACTCTCGTTCATATGCAGCTTTGATAAAAATAAAGAAAAGAGAAAGCGGAGTGTTTTCAGGCTCCTGACCCCGTACAGCTGACTTGGCATGAGTTCTATTTCAAGTTCGTTCACTTAAGGTCTAAATAGACACTAATTATGATCATGTTCTCCTTCCTCCTGTGGATTAAGATAGGGGAGTGAAAGAGAGCAAGTAAACAACACAACCTAACATCGTCCGTTTATGAAGGCAGAGCCTAAACAAGTCCTAAGGTTGATTTTATAGAAAGGTAACAATTGTGTTCAATCAGCTATGGTCTTCCGATAACCAGCTGCCCAACATATACAGGAACCTCAGCATGAGGCCACCAATACAGACAGAATTCTGCTTTAACTACCCACATTGCCCAAGCTCCTTGCCCTTCTGTTCTGATGAACTAGTTCTATGCCATGGTGACTATAAAGATCAACTCACCATAGAAAGGCTGGAAGGCTTATCATAACTCATCTGTTGATTAAAACAACACTCGGAATATTTCAATGTTCATCTGCCATGGCATTTGAAGGAAGTCCTCTTAAAACACAAATAAATTTAAGTATAAGATATATTTTTTTTGTTCTTATGAGTAAGCAATGGATACAGAAAATATCTCTGGTCCTCACCCTGTCTTGTATACCTCTGGTATCAAGGATGAATTATGATCCGAGAAGAATGGTATAAGGATATCATTTGTAACCAGTCAGCAAATCTTGGGAGTGTTTTTGAACCTGTATTACACTGTATCAAAATCTCTCTCTCTCTCTCTCTCTCTCTCTCTCTCTCTCTCTCTCTCTCTCTCTCTCTCTGCTAATCACTGATCTGTGGCTGTTAACTTGACAGGATTTAGAATCACCATGGAAACAAATTCCTTGGCACAGATGTTAGTAGTTTTCTACTTAAGATGAATTGAGGTGGGAAGACCTACCCTGACTGTGGTCAAAGCTATTTCATTGCCTAGGATCCTGGACTGTATAAAAAGGAGAAAGATAGTTGAGTACCAGTATTCACCTCTCTAATTCCTCTCTGCTGATGTGATGATGGATGCTGGCTATCTGCTCTTGCCCTGGCTACAGTGAAAAAATCCCCTTAAAATCATAAATTAAAATAAACTCTTTCCTTCTGTAGGTGGCTTCTGGCCAGTATTATGTCCCAGCAATGAGAAAGTGACTGATATCTATCTCAGTGTTTATTTTATCATCTTTATCTCTGTCTCATGATTAGGACGAGACCAGGGCCCCACATACTAGGAAAGTACTATACCTATGAGGTACAATTCCAAACACTAAAATGTTCTTTTGAGAAAAAGCAAGCAGCAAAAATTCATTCATACCTGAAAATGTATCTGGAAGTTTGTTTTTGTTAAAAACCTCAGCTGACTTTTATAGATTTCCATGGTTTAAAAATACTAGTAATGGTTAAGGCATAATTTACCCACATTTCCTTTCATTATTTCCATTTACTATATGTTAAACTCAAAAGATGTGCCACAGCCCTGCATCTAAAGGCGTAATAACCTGTAGACAGTTTATTTCAGTGTTGAAAATGAATCAGCTGACCTCCACAGGAGGTCAAGGAGACATGGCAAATCACTTCTGAGAGACAACTTGTGGCACATGACTCTACAGCCCTACATAGACTCACTCCACTCGAGACTTGCAAATGACTTTTTTTGTAAAGGTTGCTTCCATATCAAAACTAGAAAATAAATGAAAAGAGGGAAAGAAATGAAACAAACCACTGTTGCTGCAACAGCACCCAGGAAAATGGACAAGGAGAAAATAATGGGTGCTTTTATTTGCCCTGTTAGGGTGAGCACAGTTAAAATTCTTATTTGGAAAAAAAAATGAGGTTTTTGTTTTTTTTGTAATTGGACAGGAAGTAGGCATGTATTTTTATTAGGGACATTGTTAGAAAATCCCCACAAAGAAAAACATCTGCATCATTTACTACTGTCAGAAACCTTCCTGAGCATGTAAATTAGCCATGTGCTCATCTCAGGCAGAGAGATGCTAACTCATTAAAAAGCCCAAACCTGAAAAGGAACTAAACTTCACTTAATTTCTGGAAGTGACGTGCCAAGTTTAATTATAGTATGGAAGAAGTAAGGAACCCCAAAAAATGCAACATTTTAACATGGAAAAGTATTTCATAAGACATTTTCTCTCTGAAAGTAAAAGTAGGTCAGTTTTTATCATTGTGAATAATGATTTGAATCTGAATGCATTATTAACCTGCCTTTGGGGAGGACAGAAATCTGCCTTTGTATTTTCCTATCTATCTAATTAAATCATATACAAATCTGAGTTAGTGTAGGAAAGGTGGTGGTGGGGAGATAAGCTTGGAAAGTTTTAATTGGATTGAAGAGCTTCATGAATTCCTGCCTTTCATCAGATGAGGACCATCAGTTCGGATGGATGCACAGGCTCTTTCAGGTACTGATTATTTAAATAGTGCACACTCATTTTTATCAGAGATAATTGTAAGCATAGCTCAGTATTAAAGCAAAACAACCTCTGCTTTCTTTCTGTTCCAAAGTCTGTAGTTCCTTCTATAGGTTTTGCCTGTCTCTCTACACAAACTATGAGTTGGATTAGCTGCTTTTCTTATCTGTTGGATACGTTATCTATTTTATATTAAATAAATCTATATTGATGTGACCTGAGAAATGCTGAGACCATGCCAGCTTTGTTCTTTTTTTTTTTTTCAACTGATTGGCCTACCTTGCTTTTGCATGAAACCAGGGATGGGTATTCCATTTCCATGGTATTATTTGAAGACTAGGAAGTGAAGGCTGGAGTCCAATGATGTAACAATGAAAAGAATAATAAAGTAAAAAATACAAGTGAAATATCAAACTGGTCTTGAACCTACAGTTTTTTTTTTTTTTTTGCTAGTACTTGTTAAATTAGACCATGATGGATTGATGGATGTCATGTGATTAGAAATATGGCCAAGATGTATGTTTTGTAGATATTTTCTCCAAGTTGAAATATTCTGTCCTAGAGGGAGGAGGGAGTCTCATATGACATAGGAAGATCAGGAAATTTACAAGGCTTGAGAAGTTCAGAAAGCTAATGAAACCCCCTTCCCCCTGACCCAAGGTTATATCAGCAGTGAATAATTTCTGGTGAACAAGAGACTCTCTTTGGTACTACTGTTTGCAAGTTAAACAGGGAGCTTCAGGGATGAAGTGTTCATGAGCTCTGATCCATGGAGTGATGGCTTTTCAGTGATGTTATGGCTCTTTGGTAACCCATGTTCCAAGTACTGCTCACCCAGGCAACTGGAATCATTTCTTTGTTCTAATGTCAATGCCCTATCTGGGATGAACAGATTTTTTTTTTCAGAGCCCTCCTGGAGAAAGACATGTGGAAAGGTAAATTAAGGTATCCAAAATATCAACCTGTGGGTGCACAGTAGCACAGAGACGGTCAACAAGGTCCTCAATCTAGTTTGTGGGGAGGATGATGATGAAAGGCCACACTTGGCAAGCTGAGAGGAAGTACAGCCCTGCCAACAGGACAAAATGACTCTTCTGTAAGTTGGTTGAGTCTCACAACTGCTGTTACAGTTCATGGCATGGTGTCATGTTTCAGCCTGTGTCATTCCATGTAAGTCATTGTGAAACCTTTCTTAGATAGGTTCCTAAATTATAATTTGTGGACCAACCTAAGATATAAAATATTAGGGAGCAGCAAGAGCAGTGGAGAGGGAATAAAGAACATAGTCTTTTGAACAAAAAAATTAAAAATAAATTATATATATATATATATATATATATATGAGAAAAGTGAGGGGGTGTAACATAGGTTTCTTCATTTAAAAAGCAAATACAAAAACAGAAACAAAAGCATGTGTATGTGGTGGTATGTATGCATCTTGGGGAGGATTTGTAACAAAAGACAAGACTAACTCATCTTTTCTAGAAATTAGATATAATAGAAATCAATATTTGTTTCTGTTATGTAAACATATTCTTCAAAGAACAAAGTTAATAGAGATGGATGGAGTCTTTCACTTTTCATTATTTTACATAAATTAAAGGTTATTTAATAGATACAGAGATTTATAAAAGGAAATAATCATTGAGACTAATCTGTCAAGAGTAATAGGGCGTTGATTACATTTGAATATAGCTCAATTTGACTGCTGATACGAAGAGTCCTGTGCAAAGCATTTTTCTGACTCTTTAATACACTCTGTAACATTGCTTCTTCCGAATTACCTAGTGGAGCTTGTCACACAAATGCTGTCTTCACTTTCTGTGTTACTTTATTTAGTTTAAATTTTGTTTGGGTTTGAAAGAACTCAGACAGAAATGAAAGCTACAATTCAACGTGGCTCAAACAGATGGTCCCCAAATGTTCACGCATAATGGAGTCACCTGGGGATCCTTCAAATGCATTGATGCCTGGCTCTGATTCCAACACACTGATCACATTGCAAGATGAGAGCTGGGCTATTCCACAGCTCTCCGGTGATTCTGATGGTAACAAGGTGAGTCTCACTAGGTCAAGCATTGAGAAAATCCGGTAACAAAATGTTTGGTTCAAAGTGAATCTATGTAATTAATTTTGAGCTTCAATCTTGTAAAATGAAAGGTGTTTACTTCAGTGGAATTCTTAGTATGTCAACTTGGACATGTTATCACAATCTTCTAAAAGCGTCCATAGTTAGAAAAACCACATGCAGGCAGGACAACATCCACTGGAAAAAGAGTGCTTCATCGGTTTCCAAAGCTCACTGAGACGCTAAGAGAAAGAAAGCCTTCTCAGAGCTTCATGCTTGGATTTCCATTCATACTCTGTTAGCTGACCTTCCTCTAGCCTTATCAGAAATAATCAAAAGGAGACCGAGACCCCTGCCTCAGAGTGAACCAATGAAATCTACCTCCTTTCCCCCTGAGTCATACTTAGACAGGGATGGAAGTGCAGAGTAGGAGTATAAACATAACCCTGAATACAGAGAGGAGCGGGCTGCCAGGGTTGGGGTTGGGGGAGCCTGAATACCTGCTCCATTCATTTTCCCCACATTCTTTCCTACTTTCTGATATTGTACATGGATAGATTTCCTCTCATGTAAGGTTTCTGTGAATTTTCTTCCTTCAATCGTCTTTTTACATGACCATGTATTTCCAGTTAGGGAGAAGCCAGGAAGATGCCAGGGCTCAGATGACTAGCATCTGGACACAACCCATCCCTCTCCAACATCATGCTTCTCTTGGTGGTAAGGTTTATCAATGTATTTCAATTACCTTTTTCTCCCCTCCCTTTAAAATATATAAGCTCTGTATAAGAGCTCACTGTCATTTAACATCGATTCATTTTCAGTTACACTTTGCTGTGTTTACAACCAATTCATATCTTTCATACCTAGAAATGTGCAAAGAAAGTCTACTGTATGCATTTTATATTGCCAATTGAATGAAATTAAATTTCTATTTTCATTGAAGTATACTTTAGGTTTACAATATACATGATATTTTTCCCTAGAGTGTTGCTACACTGATAGTCTAGCAAAAGTAGGCTGGAAACAGATGTTTTTCAGCTTCTTGTGAAATAATGGATAGTTAGACTGAATCTTGGAATCCTTTCTTTTCTCTGATTGTGTTTTAAATTGCCATCCACAAAGCTGTAGTAGTAATTATGAAAAGAAACTTATCCATGACCAAAGGTCTCACAACATGTCTGTGTTTGCATATCCAAGGATATGGAGACATCTGTCCTGCTGGTAAGAATGGAAAGAAACTAGAGGAGTTTCTCTTTCCCTCTTTTTGTATAATATAGGTGAAAATTATCAGGAACCAATTAATTTATTAATCAAGAAATACTGTTTTACTTAATTGTCACTCACCTGCTAAAACAGAGATGCTGCCTGCCCAGGTTTTCAGCAGAACTCCCTATATTTCTCTAATTTTCAAAGTAAGATACATGATCTTTGGTTAAGGTTGCTGCAGACCGGTCCTCTCTGACCCAAATTCATGGAAGAGCTTCTCTGTAGGATTGCCAAGTATTATCAGGTGGCAGGAAAGTTCATATATATATATATATATACTTACTTTGCCAAAACATATAATGTATGAAATACATGAACAGAGTCTTCCATAGTTCAATGAAGGTTCTGTAGGAATTCACTTTGATAGTTTTCATTCACATAATTTTGACCCAATAAAAACAGAGCATTTCATTCTTAATTAAAAGATTCTTTAACGGGGAGGAGTTTGAAGACCTGGACAAGTTCTAGCCATTCCAAACAATTCTAAATTATTTGCTGGGTTGCTTAGTTAGCTGTGGTGGATTCCTCTTCAGACATAATATTTTGCAGGAGAACCATAGCAGAAACTGTAAAGGATCTCCAGGACTTGAACAGAAAGCTGTAGATGTTGGTAATATCCAAGATTTTAAAACATTCATGTTGGGAGCTCTTAGAATAGATAGATTCTTAACTTTAAAACCTGAATAAACCGATCAAGTGTTATTCACTGAATAACAAATGTTAATGAAGATTGTTAAAAGGTGGTGACAAGATAGTTTCTACATTGTCCATAATTTAAATGACTATACAATCACTAGCAGCATAACTCAACTGAGTTATACCTAAGAAAATGTCTCTCTGTATGCTTATATATTGTGGTTCACGGATTCCTTGGGGGGTGTCATTGTACACTAACACCCTGGTTCAACCATGCAGCTGAGTGGACAGAGTCTTGGGACAGCAGTGAGCCGATGGGCATAGCCATCCAGGAGATACTTGCAGTGAACAGCTCATTTATTATGTGTGAAAGGTTGTTTATGTAGAGGAAAACCCAGAGGCAGATGCATAAGCGGCAAGGGGATTGGCAGGGGCAGGGTAGTCTGTGGACGTTTCATGAAGGGATTGGCAGGGGCCAGTAACCCGTGGATGCCTAGTTTGCATAGATAAGTTTTGGGGGGGGGGTCTCAGATCCAAGTGGCAGGAATTACATGCCTTTAGACATGTAACCGATGGTGGTGGCTGCAGAGGAGCTGTGACCTTTAAACTTTTATTGTCCAGGCTTGTTATTACAGCTGGGGTATGTGAGCTTTAGTAAACTCAGGCCTGGAAGTGTTTGGGCTTATCAGAGTTTGTTCAGGCCTGTCAGGGGGCTGGAGTTTTTAGGATAAAAGAGAGGAGACAATGCCGAACTCCTACCGGTCTCAATCTCAAATAATCAGGATGAGATCAATGGGGTTTCAGGCCAGCCTCAACTTTCCTTTAACCCTGTGTTCTCCATGCTCGTCAGTAGGGTCCCAAAATATATTAGTATATAAGGTATACTTATATATATATATATATAAGTATATACTAACCTACATGCATATGTATATATGTGCATGTATGTGTATTTATTTCAATATTTAGGCCAATGAATTTCATTTTAGTCCAAGAGAAGGTTACACTTGAATGTACCTGGCTGTCACCTGTTGGCTTAATGAGCATGAATTAATCCTCAGACTTGTATATAAAACAGTAATGCACAATATTAAACTATTGAAGCAAGTGTCTCCAGTAAGCACTTTGTGTTAATTCAAGGAAGGAAAAAGGAAACCAGGTAGTTTAAAGAGTTAGAGATTATCAGAAAGTTTCAAAGATTAGGGATTATGTCACATGATGAAAATTAAAAGATATGGCAATGCTTAATTTAAGAGGAAAATTTCTAGTTTTAAGGCTCTGGAAATTTCAATTAACTTCTGATAGATTTTGCATCTGTGTAGGGCCTTTACACATATTAGTTACCTTCTGTGACAAATGTACAAAGTATGTTAGTACATTTGCCCCCTCTGTGTATACTAGAAATGCTAGGACTTCCTGGAGACACTGCCAATAAATTATAGTAATAAATATTCAAGTTGGGACTTTACCGTGCTCCTGTCTTCTCATGGGCAGGAGCGCTTGGTATTCTCCCCTCTAACCTTCCCTTAAGCACTGTAATTTCTGAAAGACACCAACCCAGGTCTCTGGGGCAAGGATCTTCAGAATCTCACTCACCATGCCTCCCCTTGTACATGAGCTCTGTCTTCCTTCCTTCTCTTAAATTCTAAAACCTCTAACTTAAAAAAAGAATAATGGATAGCTATAGCATTGAAAGTTTTCCTTAGTATGTGCAAAGGATGATCTTACTTGTTAAACTTATGAAGTTTCAGAAGTATTAGTAATGAAAGTATACTTATATATCCTTAAATGACAAGACAGGTGAATTTTTGTGCCAGTCCTCATGAGACCTGATACCATGCAGAGTGGGAACGTCACATGTGCAGTGTTGGAGGACAAACGGCTTCCATGGAGAGGGATGGCAAGCACAGAAGCCTGGCAAACATTCCAAAACCAGACTGCAGTGCCGGTATCCTCACAAACACCACTGTGTGCTTGGCAATGATTATTCAGGTTCATTGAGGAAGACGAAGGGATATAGAGTCTCTCGTAAAATAAAATTTAATCAGGAGGAAACCTCTGGATCCAGCTATCACCAGGTACAATCTGCTGAGTCATGCATATCACAAAATACTCAACCTCATTACTAGATGCAAACAAAATTAAGTCTTTGCACATGGAAAATGCCTTGATTGCATTATTATTATTGTCTATATTGCATTATTAGGAATATTCACTCTCAAAACTTTTGGGCCTGGCTTACTTTTGTACTAGAAACTGTTAATGAGAAAAGATTTTAGGATTTAACAACAAATAAGCATCCCAAGGCATTATTTATACACCTAGAAAAAGATAAATCTAACATTTCTACAACAAATGGTAAAAACTATTTACAAAGAAGTGGTCTAAGCTCCAAGGTTATGAAGTCGGAAGTTGCTACGTTTTGATGGAACCAATAATGGAGGCAAAATTCAGGACTCTCCGGCTGAGGATGGTTAAGAGCAGGCCAGCATTTCAGCCAGCCTCTTTGCTCTTCCAGCCACCCTAGAGGAGAGAGCAGGGGAAATCCGAGTGGATCAGCCCTGTTTTCTGGTTGTTTGCAAAGGTCACATCAAAGGAGACTTGACAGAGGAAAGCCGGAATCAGGAAAGGTCCCCTGGATTTAGCATACAGTCTATTCAGTAAACTCATGAATATTTACAGCTATAAATAAATTTACTTCCTAAAAAACTTGCTACATTTAAGCTGAAGTTATGTATATTGAAAATCAGTTTCTGGAATAATATATTTAAAAGTTTATAACTATTATGAGAGCATATCGACAAGCTTCACTACAATGTAACTACTTTCAATTCCAATAAAATTGTTTCTGCTATTCAAATTAGGCATTGCATGGAAGAAACCCTCTCCTATTCTTTTGTTTGAGTTGCCAGTATGAATATGAAGACCAAGCACGTAGAAATGGAATTCATGGGGGCTGAGGTGATGGCTGCATGGGTGAAAGCACTTGCGTGGAAACCTGCAGACATGAGTTCAATACTCCTCAACACCCATGCAAATTCGGATGCAAAGTGGCACACAGGTCTGTAATCCAAAAAATGGTAACAGCAGAGGAAGACAGAGCCAGAACAATCCAGAATCCCATAAGCAGCAGTGATAAAACAAGAGAAACCCTGTCTCAAAAGAAGGTGAAAGAAATGAGGTGTGTCTGACTTCTACAAACATGTGATGGTATGTGTAAACTCATACACATACATATAAATACATGAATAAATAATTTAAAATAGAAATTGAACTCAATAAATGGCTTTGAAACATTATAGAAAAAACAATATAAATTTCTATACACTTTTAATTAAATAAACAAAATATCTAGATAGATGACTAAATTGTGAAGTTTTTGCTTATAAACTCATAAGTATGCATTGTATTGCAACTTTTAAAATGTAAATATTTGATGGTCGGTATCTTAGTAGCATATTATAATAACCACATTGAAATTTCATTATCATTGAGACTTCAATAAGAAGAAGACAGGTTCTAAATGTTTTATAAAATGGAAATATTATCAGTTCAGATCTCCGGCCCTAGGCAAGGCCAGGTGAGGGAGCTGTACCTTGGCTCCACACCAGCCCATGCACCCCACAACCATGCCCTTTAACCCCAGGTTCCAGGCCAGGTAAGCAAGCAGTCACTTTGCTCCACACCAGCCTGTGCAATCACGGCTCTGCCCACTAACCCCTTGACCCTAGGTGAGGCAAGGTTTGGGACCTGCATCTGACCTCCAAACCACATTTGCACCTTTGGACCCCCAACTCTAGGCAAAGCCAGGTGTACCCTACAACCCTGCTGTCATGGTTTGATCCAGGCATCCCTCACAAACAAATGATTGTGTTCTGATGGATTGATCCTCAGCTGATGGCAAGTTTGGTTTTACAGACTCACGAGAGCTGTGTAGTTGGAAGGGGACTTATGGGGGTTATAAATCAGATTCCTCTTGCCAGCATTTGACATACCTTCCTGCCGCTGTTTGCAGTGCTGTGGTGGAGGTGATGTCCACCCTTCTGCTCATGCCATCATTTTCCCTGCCAGGATGGAGTCTCCCCTTGAGTTCGTAAACCAAATGTGATGGCTAAGTTTATTTGTCAACTTGATCTATGTAATAATCCATAGTAATCTTGGGTGGGTCTCTGAGTTTGCCTGCAGGGAGGATTGACAAAATATTTTTGGGATTTTTGGAAAAGAGAGGAATTCCCTTCTCCAGAGTGAGCCCTTTCCCCCAGTGGGTGGGCCTTCTAAGGGTAATAAATATAAGTAAGCTTGAGGGGAAGAAAACCCTATTCCTTCCTCCCCTGGCTGCTGGTGCTTGTTCGTGACTTCACATCCTGCTCTCCTACCCTTACTGGACATCGGAACCCAGTTTCCTCAGCCTCACATTGTGGACTGAAGAGCAGCCATTCCCCGGGGAGCCATCAGGCCTTCTGGGCTGGATTGGGACTGCAGGGGCCTCCAGCCACATGGACTGAACAGCTACTGGTTCCTTCACCTGTGGGCTTGCAGACTGCTATTGTTGGACTGTCGTAAGCTACCCCAATAAATTCCCTTTTACTACAATCCATTCTCTCAACTCTGTTTCCTCTAGAGAACCCTGACTAATACACCAAATAAACCCATTCCTCCACAAGCCGCTTTTCCTTGGGTTCTTTCTGCGCAACAGAAAAAGTTGACTACAACAGTTTTGGTATCAGGAGTGGGGTCAACTGTTGCTGCTAAAACCCTGATTCTGTGGCTTTGGACCTTTTGGAAGTGATCTGCAGGAGGAATGTGGAACGATTTGAAACCTCATCCTAAGAGATGCCTCGCAGTGCTGTGAGCACAGCTTCATGGACTGTTCTGGTCAGAGTTGAAGAATTATGGACTGTGAGGTTTGGCTTACAAGGGTGAGAAAGAACTTTGTCAGGACTGTGCCAGAAGCAGTTGGTGTGACAGGCTTACTGCGTTCTGCCTGCCTGTGTTCTAGAAACCTGTGCAGGGTAGCTTGACATAAAGATGGACTGGTGTGAGCAGATGGAGATGGCACAGAAAGAAATATCTTTGGGCCAAAACTGCTGCCCATTCACCTGCAATTGTTTGAGAGATGACAACCATTGAGATTGGGCCAGGTGATCTGCATTGGAACAACAGGAAGAATGTGGACTCTTTGAAGTAAGGGGCCTGAATGCTTTGATCCCCCTGGATTAAAAAAATTGGTAGCCCACCTGGTTCTGTGGAATATAAAAAAATGCAAGAAGAGAGTGTCATTGGATTTGCAACACAGTTTTGTTTTTGAAAAATTGTCATTGGCAATGTGAAGCAGGTGTTCTAGATTGCCTGCATGGAAGCCTGATGGAACCATGAAGATGAACTTTGGGTTGCAATGGAGACCCAATAAGATGTCACAACTATGGATGGGTGCCAAGGCGAGCTGCCAGCACTGGAAGAAGTTTGCCCAGACTGTGAGTAGCTGACCTTAGACTTGTTATTGGTTAGAATCATTGAATTTGGAGTTAGAATTTGAGGTTTCCCTGCTTGTTTTAAATCTTGTTTTAGTTCAATCTGTTTTTGCCATGCCTCATGTTATCATTTTCAATGTGAATGTTCTGTGCCATTATGGGTTTATTATTTGGTACTATGACTCAATTGAAAGCTGTGGGGACTTAGCAGTTGAGCTGACCACATTGTATTTACATCATGTTGATTATTAGTTTGTGGAGGCCAGGGGCGGACTGTCATGTTTTGATCCAGGTATCCCCCAAAAACAAATGAATTTGTTCTGATTGATCGATCCTCAGCTGATGGCAATTTTGGTTTTATAGCCTTGCTAGAGCTGTGTTGTTGGGAGCGGGCTTATGGGGTTTATAAGCCAGCTTCCCCTTGCCAGTATGTGGCACACTTTCCTGCCTGTTTGCAGTGCTGTGGCAGAGGTGATGTCCACCCCTCTGCTCATGCCGTCATTTTCCCTGCCAGGATGGAGTCTCCCCTCAAGTCCATAAGCCAAACAAACCCATTCCTCCACATGCCACTTTTGCTTGGGTTCTTTCTGTGCAGCAACAGAGAAAGTTGACTACAACACTTGCCCACTAAACCTTTGTTCCAAACAAGGTCCAGCACCCAGTCTGCTACTGTTGCTGAATGGTTGAAAACCCCTAAACTTCCTGATACCAGAGTAACCAAGCACATGTCAAAACCTCGCAGTCCTCACAGAAATTTCATGTGGGGTCCTTGAATCTGTGGATAAAACCAATTTCTCAACAGAACATGGACAGATCACAATACAAGAAGAACACACAGGTGGAGAGCCCCGCACCAAGTTTGCCTAGCCGTACTATGGAAGTCCACTATGAAAATGCCAAAGAAACAGCACAGATGCAAGCCAAGGAGGAGATAACAACATGTTCAGGACATCTCTACTTGGATTCTATATCCAAATTATTAATGGAAATGGAAGCAAAAATTGATAATGTAAGTGAAACTATGCAGAATCAGCTTGCAAGATTCGCCACCAGGCTCAATACAATGGAGGAAAAACAAAGGAATTTGCTAGAACAGTAAACAAGCAAAATGCAAACCAGCAATCAGAGGAGCTTAAGAATCAGCTGGCTAAACTAAACAAAGACATAATCAAATACAAGAATGAATACAAGGAAGCATTAAGTAAGACAACATTTGAAATGAAAATGCAACTCAACAAAGAGAAGGAAAACATGCAAAAAGCTCTATTGCAAAACCAAAATCAAATGGAGATATTAAAGTAGCTCTAGAATCCCTCACTACCAGAGTAAGTAACCTAAAAGATAGAACCTCAGAAATGGAAGACAAAGCAGAAAAAAAGATGGTAATAACAAAAAAATTAGATAAATTCAAAAAAGAATGCAAACAAAATATAACGGAACTATGTGACACCCTAAAATGACTAAACCTCCAGATCATGGGAATACCAGAGGGTGAAGAAATCCAGGCCAAAGTCATAGAGAACATATTCAATGAAACTATTGAGGAAAATTTCCCCAATCTAACAAAAGAGAATCCCATCTGGATACAAGAAGCACACAGAACACCAAACAGGCAAGACAAAAGAAAAAATTCTCCAAAACACATTGTAGTTAGAACCCTAAACATTGAAAGCAAGGAGAGGGTTCTAAAATCAGCAAGAGCCAAACAACAGATCACATATAAAGGCATACCCATCAGAGTTATACCTGGCTTCTCCACGTAAACCATGAAAGCAAGAAGGGCTTCAATGCCTAAATCATGTTGGCTTTCAACCCACCTATTGTATCCTCTGAAAGTATCCCTTATAATAGAGGGAGAAAGGAAAATAATTCAAGATAAAAGCCTTCTCAACAATTATATAGACACTAAACCAAACCTACAGAGAATTCTCTATGAAATATTCCTCACAGAAGAACCAAGCAACCAACCCCAAGAGGTATCCAGAAGTCAGACACAATAATCAATCCTAGAGGAGACAGAATTACAAGTGAGGCATCAAATCCCATAAACCCTACATGTGGCAGGGATTGAGTCAAGTCTCACTGTTATAACTTTGAATATTAATGATCTTAATTCTCCCAGAAAAAGACACAGTCTAGCAGGATCGATCAGAAAAACAGATCCTTGCATCTGCTGCCTCCAAGAAACCCACCTCACCTTTAAAGACAGGAAGGTTCTCAGGGTGAAAGGATGGAGGATGATCTTCCAAGCTAATGGAAACAAAAACAAGCAGGGGTTGCTACTAATATCTGACAAAATAGACTTCACATCAAAATCAATTCAAAAGGACAATCAAGGATAATTCTTACTCACCACAGGAACAATCCAACAAGAGAATATTACTATCATAAACATGTATGCAACAAATGCAGGTGCACCACTGTTCATAAAGGAAAAACCAATGGAAAATAATACTAAAATAAACGCCAAGTCCATTATAGTTGTAGACTTTAATATGCCACTATCATCTTTAGACAAATCATCTAAACAGAACTTCTACAGGGAAATAATAGAACTCAATAGCACCATAGATCAACTGGACCTAACAGACAAATTCACAACATTCCATCCCAACTCTACAGAATATACATTCTCAGCAGCTCATGGAACCTTCTCCAAAATAAGCCACATATTAGGACATGAAACATGCCTCAACAAATTCAAGAAGATTGAGGTAGCACCCTGCATCATATCAGACAATGGATTGAAGCAGGGAATAGTGAGAGAACAAATAGAAATCACATCAACTATTGGAGATTGAACAATATGCTATTAAACAGTGAATGGGTCATTCAAGAAATTAAATTAGAAACTGAAAATTTTCTTGAACTAAATGATAATGAAAATACATCATACCAGAACTTATGGGACACAATAAAGACAGTCCTAAGGGAAAATTTATAGCACTTAAAGCCTTCAAAAAAAAATAAATAAAAGACAGAGAGATCTCAAATAACCAGATAAAGGCCTTGGAAAAATTCGAACAATCCAATCCTAGGAGCTCAAGATGAAAAAAAAAATCATTATGATCAGAGCAGAGATCAGTGCATTAGAATCTAAGAAAATGATTAAAAAATTGATGAAAAAAAGAGCTGGTTCTTTGAAAAAAATAAATAAGATTGACAAATCCCTGTCTAATCTAACCAAACAGAAAAAAAAAGAGAGAAGTTCCAAATAAACAAAATCAGAAATGAAAAAGGAGAGATCACAACAGACACCAATGAAATTGGAAGAATCATCAGGACATACTTCCAAAACCTCTATTCCACAAAATTGAAGAATCTGGAAGAAATGGATGAATTCTTAGATAGTTACTACCTACCAAAACTAAAACCAGAGCAGATAAATCTCGTCAATAAACCTATTACATCGATCAAAACTGATAATGTAATAAAAAACCTCCCCAGAAGGAAAAGTCCAGGCCCGGATGAATTCTCAGCCGAATTCTACCGAACCTCCAAACAACTCTTTCTGAAGCTTTTCAGAATAATGAGAGAACAAGGAATACTTCCAAACTCCTTCTATGAAGCTGGCATCACTCTAATACCAAAACCAGACAAAGATAAATCTAGAAAGGAAAACTATAGACCTATATTCCTGATGAACTTAGATGCAAAGTTCTCAATAAAATCCTTGCAAATCAAATTCAACAACATATTAAAAGTATTATCCACCTCAACCAGGTAGGCTTCATTCCAGGATACACGGTTGGTTCAACATATGGAAATCAATCAACATAATCCACCACATTAAGAAACTTAACCACAAAAACCACATGGTCATCTCAACATATGCAGAGAAAGCCTTTGACAAAATCCAAAACCACTTCATGTTCAAAACACTTGAAATACTTGGAATAGAGGGCCTATACCTCAACATAATTAAGGCCATATGCAAAACTCCTAGAGCCCAAATAATACTCAATGGGGAAAGTCTTAAGGAATTCCTACTATATTCAGGAACAAGACAGGGGTGCCCACTTTCACCACTGCTCTTCAACATAGTCCTTGGAGTTCTAGCCAATGCAATAAGACAGGAGAAAGACATAAAAGGATACAAATTGGAAAGGAAGAAGTGAAACTGTTCCTTTTCACAGATGACATGATCCTATTCATAGCAGTCATGAAGAATAGCATCAGTACACTCCTGAAGGTGATAAATTCCTTCAGCAAAGTGGCAGGATACAAGATTAACACAGAAAAATCAGTAGCCTTCCTGTATGCAAATGGCATGCATACAGAAAAAGTAATCAGTGAACCAGTCCCATTTTCAATAGCCACAAATAAAATCAAATACCTTGGAATAACACTAACCAAGGAGGTGAAAAACTTGTATAATGAAAACATTAAAAACACTCAAGAAGGAAATTGAGGATGATGTGAAAAGATGGAAAGATCTCCCATGCTCCTGGATAGGTAGAATTAATATCATGAAAATGACGATATTTCCAAAAGTTATAAATAGATTCGATGCAATACCAAGAAAAGTGCCTGTTTCGTTATTTGCAGACATATTAAAAATAATCTCCAAATTTTTTTGGAATAGCAAAAGTCCTTGGATATCCAATGCCATTCTTAGTAAAAGAAGCATGTAAGGCAATATCACCATACCTGACCTAAAGATATACTACAAAGCCATCATAACAAAAACAGCATGATACTGGCACAAAAATAGATAGACCAGTGGAACAGAATTGCAGATGCTTCCCTAACCTCGAGCAACTATAGTTATTTCATATTTGACAAATATGCAAACAATATTAATATAAAGATAGCATCTTTAACAAATGGTGCTTGACAAATTGGATAAATACTTACAAGAAGTTGAAACTATTACCTCTCCTCTCACCATGCATAAAAATAAACTCCAAATAGATGAAAGACCTCAACATAAGACCTGAAAGTCTAAAAACCCTGGAAGAAAAAATTGGGGGGACTGTCTACGAGATAGGAATAGGAAAAACTTCCTGAACAAACCTCTGATAGACCAGGAAGTACAACAATCACTTAAACAATGGGATCTCATCAAGCTAAAAAGCTTCTGTACAGACAAGCAAGCCATACTCAAACCAATAGACCACCAGCAAACTGGGAGGTAATCTTTGTTAGCTACAATACAGATAGAGTCTAATATCTAGAAAATACAAATAACTTTAAAAAACTCAATAAAAATTATAAAACAGCCCTCTCACAAAATGGGGAACTGAACTCAACAGGGAATTCACAGAGGAAGAAAAAAAATGGCCAACTCCCATTTGAGAAAATGTTCAATGTTATTAATTATCAGAGAAATTCAAATCAATGAGATTCCATCTAGCTCCAGTCAGAATGGCAATCATTAAAAAGTCTACCAGAAATAGATGCTGGAGAGGATGTGGGGAAAAAGGGACCCTCATTCACTGTTGGTGGGAATGCAAACTTGTACAACCACTATAGAAAGCAGTGTGGAGGTTCCTGTACAGGATGGATATAGAGCTACCAGCAGACCCATCTATCCCTCTACTGGGCATCTACCCCCCCCCCCCAAATCCTCGTTGAAGTACAGAGACATTTGCTCAGCCATGTTTATAACAGCTCAATTCAAAATAGCAAGGAATTGGAATCAACCCAAAAGCCCATCACTGGGCTAATGTATATCAAAGTTGTGGTACATATACACTATGGAATTCTACACAGCTGAAAGGGAAAATGACATAGTGAAATTTAAGGAAAAATGGACAGACTTGGAGCAAATCATTCTTAGTGACCACACACAAGAGCAGATAGCAAGCCCCACATATTTTCCCTCATATGTGGTTCTTAACCATGTTAAACTGAAACATTAAGAAAATCCATCAGTGAATGGAGAGTTTGTAAAAGGGAATGGAATGAATTGAGGGGGGATGTGAGGGTGGGTGTAATGGAAAGGTGGGGGAAACTCATACAGTAAACTAAACTATCAATGAATTGATACCATACCACCCCAGATCTTATACAGTAAACTCCTGAGGAAGCTGAGGGCACCATCTGGTACAAGCAGCCATGAACAGAATGGGAGGAAGCCTAACCTCAAGAATAATTGCTAAGGCCTGCATCTCCCTGTCCCAGTTATTGATTCCTTCCCACACTGAGCTGTTGATCAAAGAGACCCATGAGGTCCCCAAGTTGTGGCAGACTTCTGTCAAAGCTCTTGAATGCATTTCCCAGGCCTAAGGTAAGATCCTATTGCTGAAGAAATCACAGAGTGCCATCAAACAACACCAATAGATCCTGCTAGATCCAGTATGGTACCCAGCTCCCAGATGGTAGCATGTGTAGCACTAGAAGGTGTTGCATGAGCTGCCAGGGAAAACTGGTCAATGATATTCGGAGAAAGCAGAGACCACTGATATACAATATAGACAGTTGTCACAAGAATGCTGAACACATGGCTAAATGGCCAGCAAGTCAAGTACTCATCTATGCAATAATGGCCCTAAACCAAGGAGGGTAATCAATGGCTTAATGATTGGCTAAGAGATCCACTCAGTGACAAGGAACCCTTAACTGGAACTGGGATCCATGGCAAAATCCTATGGGGACCAAGAACTCAGTCTCCTAAGGGAAATTCCCACTACCAGTGAGCTACAGAGAGGCTATACCCATTAGGAGCTAGCCAAAATAGCAATGTTGTCTCAATTAACCCATATTGATCTCACTCTCCAATGGAGATTCTGTTTGTATTTTTCAGAAGACAGCAAGAGAGCCGATGACAACTCAATTCCACCAACAAGACATTGGATGATGGCTGACATCCTGGTAGGAGACAAACCATACCTAGCCTTCACACAGGGCCCAAATGAAATCTACAAGAAAGTGATGAGAGAAACAGGAAACCAATCACCACAGCAAGTCTGATAACCCATGAAAGGTCAATGGAGACAGACACAAACAATACCCAACACAACCAAGGACAAAGATCCAGTGACACTTAAGATCTGAACAACAAAGGAGAATTAAAACTCACCCACCATGACTCAGAGAACTGAGTGGAAGAGGGGGCGGAAAGAATATAAGAGCCATGGTCAGGAGAATATGCAGAAACATTGCCCCCCTCAGCAACAATACACAAGGGGGAAGGAAAGAAAAAGAGAATGAAAAACTGGCTACCTCTGGTGCAGTTCATAACCCCTAACCTATGGACAGATTCAGAATGCACACTGAGGAAGAGAGGAGAGAAATGGGTACACATTCACAAGATTTGCTCATACAATATATATACTTATTCATAATAAAGATATTAAAATGGAAATATTTTCTAAAATGCCAACATAATAATAGATATTTAAATTATTTTTCACCATTTGGTCACTATGGTCATTTAACCAGCGAAACTGATGAGAGGATCAACATTCTGAAATTGGTTTTGGAGATGTGGTTTAACAGCACCTGTCATTCATTATATAAATATTCCAGCTGAGAACAATCCACTGTAGTCATGTGATCGATTCGTGGACAGTTCAGAACTTTTCATTAAACCAGGCATTGGGAATATTATAAAGCCATAACTGGAATAATGCGTTTCTCTTAATCTTTTCATTTTCATAATGTATTTCATTTTCATTTTGTCATCAAATCAGTGTTTTAAGAGGATTCTCTGTTACTCAAATTTGTCTTTTCTAGGACAAAAATTTAGATATCAAGTAGGATTCAGTGATTCTAATATTTTCAGTCTGAAAATCATGAAGATCATGAAAAATGCCTCCTCCGGCTGTAATAATGCTCCATAATTAAAATAAATGAATATTGTAAATGGACCTCTTCCTCTTAAACACTGTTTGAATAATTGCCTTCGCTTGACGAGGCATTTTGCATGAACTGTCAATAGGCAGATATTAATCACACTCATAATTACAACTTTTCAAATATAGTAATTAATAAGTCACTGTCCTACATTGGGACTATCTTTAAATATTTAAAATATTTATTGTTGAGAAGTTATTTACTTATTTACTGGAAGAGAAAGAGAGTCACAGTCTATTGCCACAGGGAACAAAATCCAAATATGTGCATTGCTTTGTGCATCTGGCTTTACATGGGTTCTGGAGAACTGAAACTGGGCCAGCAAGCTTTAAAAGCAAGCTCATTCAAATATTGATTCATCTCCCCACTCCATGTTGAGAGTTTCTGTTGAGATATTATAGTGTGTCCATAATATTTTTTAAACTTTTAAATTTCTTCTAGTCTTATCATTTGACTA
>PVHP010018680.1:0-32981 GCA_004024765.1 Zapus hudsonius
TGAGGACAATCATAACATCTTTAAGGAATTCAGAACTCAGTGTCAGAATTCTTACCACTAGGATTTTGGAATTTTCTTAGGGTGTGAAAGCAATCAAATATATGTGAGTCATGTAGTATAGCCACTGATAAGAAACGTTGGCACAAGTAATAATAATAAATAATAAATATTCCCTGTGTTTATTGGAGTCACCCATAGGGCCTGGGCTTGCTGGAAGCATTTCTATGTGGACACTGGAGATCAGACTCAGGTCTTCATGATTGCAAGGCAGACACTTTACTGAGTTCTCTTTCCAGCATCACCCAGTGAGAGTCTTCCCCCCACCCCCTTCTGAGAATCCAAGAAGTTCTTGGTCTCCTCCTTTCCTTCTCCTCTGTTCTCAGGTGAGATTCTCTCTCTCTCTCCCATCTGCCAGCACACATAAGTGGGCACAGATCCTATTATTTCTGAGGGTGTTAGAGCTAATAAGCAAATTAGAAGTGATCCAAACAGGGCAACTGATTGACAAACCCAGGAACTGGGATCATAATGACATTTTCCAGAGCCCAAGTAGGAATGCTCTTATTTGAGGCCATTCAATTCAAACAGGCAAGATGTCTTTGAGGCCAGGCTGCTGAGTTAGGAGAGACGTTTGCTCCTTATGCGTAGGTGACCCAGTGACTAAACTGGCATTTGATTGGAGCTGAGGCCACATGCCCATGATGTAATTTGGATAGAAAAACAGGACAACTAGCCATTTAGAAAACAAGTTTGGGAGATTATCCAGAGGCATGGCCAGGAGAACCTGGCTGAATACTAGGCTATCCATGGTCCCCTGCCACAAGGACTGATCCAGACGACCCATGCAGGAGGTTATCCTGCAGATTAGGGATGGGGGACAGTGGGGAATTGGGGATAACAACTCATTGTTTGCCCACTAAATAATGTTACTATTATGGACAATAAAAAATTTTTTAAATAAAAAAAAAGAAAACAGGTTTGTATTCTCCCAGGCTCTTGGAGATCATGTTGTTATCATTCTGCTTTTACTTGGACCTATAGCCAAAGAATTAATTTAAGCAAGAAACTCAGAGGGCGTAAATATTTGCTTCTTGCTCTCAGGAGCAGGGGCTGTGAAGGCTTTAAATTCATCTGACTTTACAAACTCGTGGCTTCCCTGCCCTAAGTACTTGGCTTATTTGAGAACACATAGAAACCCTGTTCTTAGCTGTGCGTGGTGGTGCACACCTTTAATCCTAGCACTTGGGAGGTAGAGGTAGGAGGATCCCTGTGAGTTCAAGTCCAGCCTGAGATTACATAGTGAATTCCAGGTCAGCCTGGGATAGAGCGGCCAGACCCAACTTCGAAAAACCAAAAATAAATAAATAAATAATAAAAATATAAAAAAGAAACCCTTTACTCCTTCCTTAAAAAGATGATAATCTGGGCAACATATATTTATTTGTATGAACCGAGTTGCTTTACTGATTGGAAGTGCCACCTGCTGCCTTCAAGTAACGAATTTTCTAGAAATATTAAGATAGATGTTTAACTATTGGCCATAAAGACTTTCATGTACATGCCAGAATGCAGAGTATTTTGGGGAGAGGCATTGTGCCAAGATTAAAGTGCTCAGCTTTGTTTATCTGGAATCACAACCCCCTCTCTGACAAGAATGTGATGGTATATACCAGAGGTCTTTAAATGCAACTCAAAGTTGCTCCGGAATATTCATCTTTTTTTTTTGACCACTTTCAGTTAATAGAGTGAATGTTAAAAGCATCCAAAGGATGCAAAAGCTTTTATGAATATGAGCACATCAGACAAGTGGGTCTTAAAAAGTCCAAGAGTTGATGCACGCTAATAATATCAGCTTTAATTATATTTAGCCTTTTTCGAATGAAGCCATGCAATAGATGAGAGACACTTGTTTCTGTTCCACTGCTCCCTGCATGTGAAGGGTGACTCATGGATCAGTCTGGACACAGGCAGCAAGCCAAGGGATCCAGGGAAGAGCAGAAGGATCAGGTCTTCTCTCTCTTCCTCCTTTCTAGGGCGGACACAAGCGTCTCCCCAGAGATGCTGAAAATGGTCAGGATATTGAAGTCTCTCCCTCTGGCAGATTTCACCCTTTTATATTCATTGCCTTCCTCTCATAGTTGCCATTCTCTGTGATGAGGTAAAAATAAACGTTAGCACATTAGGAGGCTGAGGTCATTCCACAGTGCATACTAATTTGCCCAGCTCTGTCTGCAAAGGGTTTTTAAATTCCAAGCCCAGTGCATTTTGTTTCTGGATGTTTAGAAAACGCTATTTATAACATGAGTTGTCACCCTTGCCACAGATACTTTCTAGAAGTGATAATGAACCTTGCTGTGTTCATACAAGAAGGTAAAGTCTCAATAAATCACAGTTTTCCTTTGGCATACCATTAGTATTATCAAACCAGCCTGGAATATCTGTGGATTGGGTGGGAGGCGGAAAACACAGTTTGCAGATGTCTGATATCTGACTGCCAGGGACTTAGAAGTTTTTTTTTCCTAGAATGAATCACTTGTCAGAGGAAATTATGTTGATACTATGTTGATAAGTTTCATGCAGTTACATTGCTAACAAATTAGCACTCCTAGAGGCTGTGTGTATTCATGGTAGTGTGGCAAGTCACCATCCCCGCTGTCGCCTGATATCCATCTGGGTAGAAGCGGTTCTCATCAGTGAGCGAGCAGTAGGGAGGACTCTCTCACCATCTGGAAACCGACACCTTGATTTCTCTGCTTTCATTTTCCATGTTCATTCTGGGATTGCTGTCACTGTCTCCTAGCAGGTTATACCATTCCTACTGAAGTAACATTTCCGTTTATTGATTGCATGTGGTTTTTGTGGGATTGTTAGAGGTGGATTGAAAAGCATGCAATTAAAAATTGTTCCAGTTAATGAATAGGCACAGAACTGCCTGTCTGGGAGGCAATCACAGTAGATAGCAGCATTAAAGTCCCCCATACAGGGATAACTTACTCATTTTCTAAAATGAGTTAGCAGTTAATCTGTAAAAGAACTGGTCAAATGGCTTTTTTAATTGCCACCAGCTAACGTCATCAATTGAGTATACAAATCATCAAACTTGATTTTTAAAAGTATTTTTATATTATTTCAATGTGCATGTGAGCGCGCGCGCGCGCGCGCGCGCGCGCGCACGTGTGTGTGTGTGTGTGTGTGTGTGTGTGTGTGTGTGTGTATGTGCGCACATGTGTGCATGTGTATGTGTATGTATGGGTGCCAGGGTGTCTTGCCACTGAAAACAAATGACAGATGCCTGCAATACTTTTTGTGTCTGGATTTATGTGTTTGCTTGGGGATTGAACCCCTGGCCAGGCTTTGCAGGCAAGCACCTTTAACCCTTGAGCCATTTCCACAGCCCCCAAACTTGATTTTTATGTAACCATAACCCCAAGAATGTTTTCTCAGTGATGTCTTTATTATTTTTATTTTATGTACAAATCAAATTGGCAGCTACTCTGGCAGCTGTAACTCAATTTCCAGCTTGGCTAAGAAGTTAGTTTTTTTCAGACAGCATTCATGAGTGTACAATCAGTTCTCAGCTAGTTACTGTATGTATACAAAACAAAACTCTATCTACTATCCTCTACCATCCTAGTTAACAGATTAAACCCAGATCCGCAAGCCCAATGGCTCCATGATGCAAGATAAAGTCGAGGCTCCTGGGCTGGGAATGTAACTCAGTAGTAGAGCAATGGCTCAGCATGCATGGGGCGCTGGGTTTGATCCCCAGCACTGCAATAAAAAGGTAAAAAGTTAGGCTATTAACCCTTTTACGTGCTAGCTAGTTGAGCTCTCTCTCTACTACTGAGCTACATCCCTAGCCCCTTAAATTTTTTTAAAGAGATTTTCAACATACTTGAAATTCTTTATAATAGGAAGTATTATTTGGGGCAATTTAACTCACATTAACTAATTTGGAGAGGAGATAAAGATTTTTTTGTCTTTTAACTTTCTAGAATTTAGACCCAGGTGGGAAGCAGTCATTAAAGTTTGACACATAGCTACTGAATTAGCATATTGAGTCGAACCAAACCGAATATTATGAACATACAGAAAGAGAGAAGAACATATAGTAATAACTCACAACCTAAAAAATTGGTCTAGTTCTTAAAAGATGATCATTTGTGTATTCATTAATTTATTTGCTATATATGTGTGCGTGGTTGTTTGCATGCATGCAGGAACATGTGTGTGTGCCCACACGCCAGAGGTTGATGGTGTACTTCATCAATCACTCTTCCTCTTATTTCTTCTTTCCTTAAGATAGGATCCATCACTGAGTCCAGAGCTCACTGATTGGCTGGAGTAGCTAGCCAGCAAGCCCATGATCTTCCTGTGCCCACCTCTCAAGGGATGGCGTCATAGATTCGGCCTCTGAACCTGCCTTTCCCTGGATGCTGGGATTCCAAAGTCAGATTGTCATGCTGCTGAGGAAGAACACGCCAACTTGTAAATTCCTGGAGCAGTCTTCCTGAGGGAGGAGGCTAAGGAGCAAGGCCAGTGTGACAAAGAACACTGGGGAATTCAATTACCCAATGCAATAAATGTGAAATTTAGGACAATTTGGCCCAGTGGCTGTGCTGAAATTTAGCATCATATATTCATTATATATGACTCAAGCAAGATGAGCATATATATCTGTTTTTGGTTAACTTCAGAGCAGTTATGGGTTTCACTCACCTTGGTCTTTCTATAGGAAGGAGCTAAGGGTGAGTCCTTGGTGACCTTCCTTGTGGGGCTACTTGCCAGGTGACCCCTACACTTCCATTGCAGACTGTTTCCAGGATCACTTTAAAGTCTCTTTGCTTCTCAGTGGTCCGTCCATATTAACACTGGAAGCGGCCTACACCATGTGCTCATCTGTCATCCTAACGTGACCTGTGTTAAATTTCTCAAGTCACCACCAGGCACTCAGTCTATTCGTCTTCTTGTCTTCACTCTCTGAGCCAGCCAGGCAAATTTACCAGCCGTTTTCCTTCCTTCCCTTCTGCCTCTTTTTAAACCATGCTTTTATTCCAGCCATCTCTATCCCACGTTGAAATGGCATGCCTCTTCTGACAGCTCTTGAAAATTTATAACTGATTCCCTTCCTCTCCAAGTACAGAGTTAGGCTGGGGTCTCTGAAGCGGGAGCAGTTAGGTCAAGACTGATAATCTCATTGAATGCAGTGAGTTACTGCCTAACACAAGAAATAGCATAAATTCCCCTGCTCTTAGCTTATGTAATAAACTAGACGAGGTTGAATGAATTATTGGCATTCTTCAATCTGCAATTTATTCATGTGTCGATGAAAAACTGCACATGGCTGCCATTTGTCAGAGGGGCTGACTCCCCCCAAGTTTGGAGGGAAGATGAACAGTCAGTGGTTGGTATTTAAAACCAAATATAAACTTTTGGTTGGACTACCATACTATTCTCACTGAGCAACCCTATTTCGTAGCTATATTACTTCATTAAGACTGCCATAACCAAAAATGCATAGTCCAAGATCAAGCTGACCACACTGTTGATTTCTTCTGAGGCTTCTCTCCTCACCTTGAAGATGGCTCTTAGGCTGTCTCATGTGGTCTTCCGTTTCTGTGGCTGTTTGTGTTCTTAGGACTTCTCATAAGACAGGAAACCATATTAATGATATCATTCAACCTTAATTCGTTTTCTCAGCACTTTATGTCCAAATAAAGTCACCTTCCGAGGTACTGGGGGTTAGGACTTAATGCCTGAATTTTGATAGGACACAATTAAGCACGTGACAATAGACAGGAAGCTGATACATCTACTGGAGCCAGAACAAGTTCCTTGGCCTTTGGCTGAAGTGCCGAGCTTTCCAGTACTTTCCACCAGAGTATTTTAAATGAAGAAGCATAGAAGACAGGTGCTTCCAGTATCTCTAATTAGAGTTCTCTCACTGTATCTTAATTTCTGTGTAATTGATCTTAATGGAAATTATTGGGAAATAAGATATCTGGGTTGAGTTTAACTTTTTTCTAATTAATTATGTATCAAGTGTAATTTTCCTTCAAACTTTGTTCAAAAATCTAGGCTGCCTATCTCCTTTTATTTTTTCTACAAAGACTGTTTCCGAAATTTAAGTCTTAATTTGGGATTGGCAGTTTTATTGTTAGTGAACCCAGTGAGTGTCCTAAAGAGTTTTCTGAATTGTCCTTAGTGTTACAGGGGTGAAAGACGAACTCAAACAACAATACAGCATTGTTTTTTGTCATTACCCCTTGCTCCTGGATTGGATATCATATGTCTACACATACGTGGTTAATTAAAGTATTGACAGATTAATGTTCATTTGAGGATTTTAGTTCTAACTAAAAATACAGAGATTTCTGTCAAGATTTAGTTCTACAAATTATTGCACAGTTTTTGATGACATTTTTTTTGCCAATAAAAAATTCCACCCTATTAAGTAAAAGGCTGATTATTCTGTAGTCATGGTAACAAGTAACCACTAAAGTGGATTTTAAACCTGCTTATTTTCCAGACATAATTTCATAGTCAAGGGAACCAGAACTAGTTTAAAGCCCATTTAATCAGTTAATATGCTACTGAAAGACAAGCAATGAGTATCTCTTCTTGCTTTAGAAAGTCAGCCCAGGGCAGTTGGCTCACTGATAAACGGGCTCTGGCAGTGAGCACACCAGCTCCCCTACTTCTGCAGCTTCCGTCACCCTTGAAAGTCCCCACACCTGCACTTCTCCAATACCCTGGGTCATATCAAGCACAGACGCTTCCCTGGGAGACGGCTCATCCAGCCTAGCTCTGCCTTACTTAAGGAATTTTGACATTCTAGTGCTTCCTAATGACACTCAGTTATTGACTTCTGGATCTTCTTTTTGTAGATCACGTGAAAGAAATGGCAATTCGGTCTTGTTAGCTCCTGTGTTCCAGCTGTATTTTCTATGTGTGAGTTCATAAGCACATGACTGATGTTCCTGGTGATGTCGTCTAAGATGACTCTCCCTCTCTCCCTTCCAAACTCTGCAGTGTCGGGGCCAGAGTGCTGTGGTCTGAATGGGAACATCCTTACTAGGCTTCTCTGCTTGAACACTTGGTCCCCAGCGGGTCACAGTTTGAATGTTGCATAACCTTTAGGTGACAGAACCTTGCTGGAAGAAGTGGGTCACTGGGTATGAACATTGAGGTGTTTTTTCCCACTCATATCCACTTCCTGTCCACGATCTGCTTTCTGTTCTCCTAAGATTGAAAGAGTGAGGACCCTCAGCTGCAGACTTCACCACCCTAGAGACACCTATCACCATGTCTTCTCCGGTAAGAACTACAATACCCCAAACTATGAGCCCTAATAAGTCCTTCCTTCCCCAGGGTGTCAGATCACAGACAGAAAGTCACTAGTATACAGGCCTGGAGTTGGACTTTCAAGTTTCTGCAAAATAGAACTTCTCTGAGCACAGCACACCAAAACATTTTATACATTAACAGTCAGCTTTTGTGTTTCTTAGAATACAAACAGAACTTGGAGAAAGTGAAATACTCAGGACCCTTCTAGAAGCCACAAGGCCCGAAGAGTGCCAGAGCTTGACCTGAGAGTCAAATTGTAGAACCTGGTGTTGATTTTCTGAGTTTAAATGGGATAAATACCCAGGGCTGGGAGGGAAATCTGGTTGTGGTGGTTTAGATGATGTGTCCCTCAGAGGCGTCAGTATTTTGAATACTTGATCCCCAGCTGGTGGCATTTTGAGAAAGGCACTGTTTCAGGATGAAGCCTTGCTGGAGTAAGTGTGTCACTGGATGGGAGACATGCCTTGGGACTATCCTACTTACTTCCCCCGCCTTTGTGACAAGATGTGACCACTCAGCCATGTTTTCCCCACCATGATGAAACTTCCCAATGAGACCATAAGCCAAAATAAAGCCTCTCCTCTCATAAGCTGCTTTAGGTCAGGTGTTTTGTCCCAGCATTGAGAAGCTAATGCAAGAATGGTCAAGCCAGAAATCGTGTCTAAATCTAGCACCTCTGTCCTGAAGGAACCAGAAACCCATCTTGCCCCGCTCAGAAAGACGATGCAGCTATAACACTGGAAATACACACTTGTCTCAAATTTTAGTGAATTAGAGGAAAAATTCCTTTTTAGAATTTTCACTCATAAGTCTTAAATCACACAGATCCCTCTGCCTGTTTGGTCATGGAAAATTTAGCTTAGAGCAGTCTTGGGTTGGTAGTGCCTCAGGAGGCTGGCCACAGTGAATGCAAATACTCCCTAGATGGACACACTTTAAATTATGGCCTCAGAGATCTCCCATAAATAAGGGTCCAGAGAAAATGGATTCATATCTTAGAAATAACTTAAGCCAAAGCAAAACACAGAGTTCAAAGGTAAGGCCAGCAGATGTTAACAGGATCTTGATGTTTGTGAGATGTGATTTCATACAGAATATGGAAAAGACCATGAAGAACAAAGAGTGAAATTTATTATTTATGTTTGAAAAAGAATCAAATAGAAACCTCCAATGTGGAAACTATAGTCCCTGGAAGCCAGACATGCCATAATCAGAGGAGGTTAGATTCTGCATCCATGGAAGAAGGAGAGAAGCAGACATTTACCTGCCTGTCCTGAGCCCTCAGGTCCGTCTTTCTAGGCATGAAGCTTACACATGTCCATCTTCTGTAATTCCATATTGCATCATGATTATCTGTTCACATGCTCGATGCCCTCCTTGGAGTGAAATCTCCACATTTGTCTAAGGGTCCAGAGGGCTGGCCTCGTTTAGTAAAAACTCAATTAATTTTGCTCAATAAGTAAACTACCTTCTCTGGAGATTCTGTTACCTGAGAGTGAGATCTTCTTGTGTTATTTTCTCCTGAGAATCTAGCTGGCCTTCAAACCCTGGGAATTCTTTTCTCATGCATCTTTAAAAAAATCACCTGTCATTTGTCACCCTGTGTTTTTATAACTCGTGTTATATGTATTTATTTAATTTTAATTAATTAATATCTTATATGTAATGTAGAGATTGAATTTAGAGCCTCACATATGCTAGGACCACCTTCTTTCTACTTTTTGAAAAGAACTGTCAATTGACATTTTTCAATATGTACATAATGGATTTATGAGCCTTTCTGTTGAACCCCTTTCTCCTGCCAACCACACATCTAATTCCTCCTCTATATTTTTCTGCCTTCCTTCATCATCCATGTTGTAATTTTGAGGTCTTGTTAAAGTGTCCAGGATGATCTTGTGATCTTGAATTCACTCTGTAGCTAGGGAAACATTGAACTTGTGATCCTCCTGCTTCAACCTCCCAAGTAGTAGGATATTAATATCCTGTAGTACCAGGCCTACCTTCTCATTTTTATTGAGCTTAGTTCTTCATATGAACTCTGACCACTGCTATAAGTGTGGCATTTCCCACCAGGGGAAATCAGCTGGCACTCAGGAAGAGGCCTTTTCCCATCAGTGCCAACCACTGCCTTTTATGCAACCTCAGTACTTCTTTGAAGAAGAGTAAATTTGCTCCTAGAAATGTCAAATTGGTTAAAAAGGTGGATTAGTGAAATCAAAGCAAAACCCACTTTAAGTCAGAGAAATCGAAGCTAAGACAGAAACTGCAATCCTTGGTCCCTTTCCATTTCAAACTGTCATCAACCACATAGTCCACGAAGTGCAGCTGGTTCTAGTGTCTCTAGTTCAGAGGTGCTAAGATGGAGAGAAAGCACAACACAGCCACAGAATAAAACATCATGCGACCCAGATATTCCAAAGTTGATCCCAAGCCCTCTCACATTACATATATGCCCAAGAAATGAGATTTCAAGGATTACATCTTCTTGCATATTAAAGTGAAAATATATACAGGAATTAATATCTGAAAGTAAATTCCATTTTCTATGTGATTAAAAAATTAAAATTTGTTACAGTCCTTTCCTCCTTTAATTTCTTGTTGTGGGTATTGTAGCAGGAGGTCATTTATCTAACACAGCAGCTTCAAGCCTTAATCTCACAACTCTTGAAACCTTGAACTGTTTCTGTGAATTCCATGGTCTTTACCATTGCTTTTCACATTGGATAATAAAAACTAAGCATTAAAGCCCTTATTAATTCATTTAAACAGAACAAAGCAAACCCAACTACAACTTAACAAAGAAAAATATATTTATCAAGTGGGGAAAGGAGAGATGTTGGTCAGAGGGGAGAGTATTGGTAGGTTGTTGTATAGCATGGTGACCACAGTTACTAGTAATGCATTGTATATTTTAAAATTGCTAGAATAGGAGGGGAGGTGCCAGATATGCCAATTAGTTTGATTTAGTAATTCCAAAGCACGCACAATTATATACAGCTAATAAATAGAAATGTATCCCATGGCTATATACAGTCATGTGTCAATTAAAATAGAGTGAAAAAGTGGTACTTTTTTTTTACAAGTTTGCAAATATTTTGCACATTTGGTTTACTAGAAGACAGCTGTGTGATGGTTAAGTTTTGTTGTCAACTGGACCTTTTTAGTCATCTTGGGTGGATCTCTGACGTTGTTTACAAGAAGACAGCCCTCTCAGTAGGGTGCAGGATACGAGGGAGCTCAGGGGAGCTAGAAACAAACATTCCTTCCTGGGACGGCAGTGCAGCAAGGAAATTCCAGAGACACAGGGAGTCAACAAGTCTAGGAAAGGGTTTCAAGACCCCACCTTACGGTTATATAAAGGGAGAGAAAAATCTCTTTCTTCTCCCTGCCTGTATTGCTTGTGTGTGTATGCTGTTGGTGATGGGTTTCTCTCTCTGCTTGGACTTGTGAAAGAGGCCAGCCTCTTTCACCATTGTGGAACTTCTTGGATCTGTAGCTTCAATAAATCCTTTCGTCCCATAACCGCACCTGGTTTGGAGATGCATCCCAGCAGCGTGTGGCTGACTATGGACAGACTGGATTCTCAGACTTGCCAGTTTTTTAATCACAAAGGCTCTTCATAATGGTGTCTTTTTCCAAAGTCATGTTTCCGTTTATTCTACTTTTAAAATCGACACACAGAGTATTAGGTATCATTATGGCATAAAACAAACACCGTTAGTTTTAGTCTGATTCACTCTGTCTCCTCAGCCCCTCGTCCCCTCTTCCTCTCACCTCCTGCTTCCATGTTAGTCACATGGATCCTTTCTCTTCCCACTTCTTGAGCATCTTTTGTTTGCCCTCTTGTCATTTCCTTTCTTGCTTTTATGCTTTCCCCACTCGCTCCCATTTATATACACGTGTGTCAGTATTATAAGCTAGGATGCATATGAGAGAATGTGCATTTTTGTGTTTCCAAATTTGGTTCACCTTACTGAAGATAATTCTTTTCAGAATCATACATTTTCCCTTGCAAATTTAATAATTTCATTTTTCATTACTGCTAAGTAAAGTTCCTTTGTGTTTATGTACCACGTTTTCTTTTTTAAAAATTGTTTTAAGATATTCTTATTCATTTATATGTGTGTGTGTGAGAGAGAGAGATGAGAGAGAGAGAGAGCACTTTACTATGTTTTCTGGTTTACAACTCTGAAGGTAGTCCAGCTTCTCAAAGATACTGTATTTGGAAAACAGGATCTCTTTTGAATTTTTGTGCCTATTTCAGATAATTATGGATTTCTTTATTTGACATTAGGGTAATTAATAGTTAATAAGTGCTATTAAGCTAATAAGTTTCTCAAAAGTCAGTTGCAATGTGGAATCTGAAATCTTATCAGTGAACTTCTCATTCTTTAATATAATAAAATCTATTTAAGCAGCTTACATTTTTGAAAGGTTCTTTTATCCATACTATATCTTACTATCCTCACATATTGATTGTTTGGAAAATATTGTTCACTGAGTTAGGCAGATATCCCCAATGTGATTGCATTTCATTATACAATGTCAAAAATCACATTTGTTAATGTCACCACCCATTTTATTAGAAAATTCTGTGACTTATAAAACTATCAGTAAATTAGAAATTTCTAATAAGGAGGTAGAAATATGTTTTTTAAAATTCAATTTTTTGCTCAGAAAAATTTTATTATGGAATTTTATTATGGTCAACAATCATTGTCAGCTATTTTTCTTAAATAGTTGCCCCTTGTTCTTTTTTGTTGTTGAAAAAATGAAATTGGGCAAATTCTTAAATTGAATAGCATAGAAGTTTTTAAAAAAATATTTCACGAATAATTTTTTCTCAAACAAAAAAGGAGAAGGAAGAGGAGGAAGAGAGTACCAGGGGGAGGCTGATTTTCTCCTTTATTGCTAGTTTTCATTGTTGTTGCTCAGCCTAGCTTAGAACCCATGTTCCTCCTGTCTTAGCCTCCTGAGTCATGGGATTACACAAGTGTGCCACTATGCCCAGCCTCGGTTCAGGTCTTAAACCAAATAACTGCGTGCACTTGTCCTCAAGACAACCTTCATTCTTTGGTATAGTGTAAAATTAATTTATGCAGACTTAGCATTTTTTCATATTGAATATTAAAAGGTTGTATACCCAGTGAATAGGATTTCATAAAATAAACTTTTTTTGCAGTTTTACTAAGGGCATTCCCAAGGCACAGTGGCTTATTTTTTAAAAATTATTTTATTTTACTGCCTCTGTAGTGGTGAATAAATTAATGACTGTTAGTCCAGTTACTTGCTGCAGGGAAGAAATGTGGTTTCTTTTCATCATCCGTTTCAAGGCTCACATCTGAGGCTTCTTGCAAATGGCAGATTGGCAAGAGAAAAGCAAACTTATCAATTGACTGTAATATGCATCATAAAAACTTTCATATGTAAGTGAAGATTCAAAGAAAGACAGAAAACTATATCTTTCCCTGCCATGATGGAGTCTCCCCTCAAGTCCATAAGCCAAAATAAACCCATTCCTTCACTAGCTGCTTTGGTCGGGTTCTTTTCTGTGCAACAACCAGAAAGCTGATGGGCATCTCACACGCAAAGATCACATGACCAGCGTTAGAGGCAGGTCAGAAAATTCATTCTAGGTTTTCTTCCTTGCTGTGGGGAGGAGAAGGTCAGAGACACTTTCTGCCTTTCCTGTTTTCTCAAACGCCAAGGTAGGCAGCATCCTTTGGGGTTAGTTACCCCAATACTTGACAGAGCAACTTAAGGAAGGATGGGGTATCCTTTTGGCTTAGTCCTGCAGTCCATCATGGAGAGCAGGTGATGGTGAGGGAACATGACAGCCACAGTCGGGAAAGTAGAGAGATGATGGGGCTGTACTCCATTCTACCTGTGATTCCGTCTGGGACCTCAGTTCATGGATGGTGCTGCCGGAAGTCACAGTGAACTCTCCATCCTTGGTTAAATTCTCTGGAAACATCCTTCTAGGTATGGGCTGAGGCTGTGTCTAAAGTTCACTGGGTGATTCTGAATCCAGTCAGGGTGACAGTGAGGATTAAGTATCATAAGTAGTATATGCTGAACCCCATAAGGACCATGGTGTCTTGACCAGGCTAAGGGCAGTTAAGGACCTCCCTTGCTTTTATATCATCAGTGCAAATATTAACAAACAAGAAAAAGCAAATGCCATTTTATGATTCAAACACAACTGTCTGGCATATTCTTTCAAGGGTCTGGGAATCCCGTAGAGGTCTGCGGGTCATACTTTGAGGACTGGACCTGAGGAATTCTATTTTGTTTATATTTGTAATTCTCTCAGTGAATAGTCCCTCGGTACTTCTCTCCCTTATATTCCCCCTCCTTCGGGTTCTCTGCATCCTTGCCAATACTTATATGCTCTGAGGTTTCTAAGGCGAGTCTTTTTTTTTTTTCTGAGGTAGGGTCTTGCTCTAGTCCAGGCTGACCTGGAATTCACTATAGTTTCAGGGTGGCCTTGAACTCACTGCAATCCTCCTACCTCTGCCTCCAGAGTGCTGGTTTTTACCACGCCCCACATTAAGGTGTTATTATTTTTTTTAGAGAAGTGTTTGCCTTGCTCTTTAAAAAGTTAATGGGGTACATGTCATAGCCCTGACCCCACACTCACCAAATTCAGCAAAACTGTCAATCCTTAACTCTAAAAGCAGCTCCCCCTGCCAAAGCAGGCTTTTAGAACTCAGCAAAATAATTTTCCATAAGAAATAAAGAGACAGATGGATCTTTATGGAGTCAGTAGATGGACAAAACTGCCCGTCTCTGTCCTCCCAGACACAGATAGTTGTCTGAACTCTGTATGAACCTGCACTCACTCCCAGACTGAAGGCACTGTTGCCTCCTGGGTGTGCAAAGATGCTAACCCTCACCTCTAGCAGCTTACCCATCTAGTTCCCTGTCACCTTTTCACTTGCATTGCCTATTTGCTTTGCCTTCTTGATGCCTGACATGGATCATTTAAGTCTTGAACTTTACATAGTGCTCTGTAATAAAAAAGGAATTCGCTAGCACTGTCACTGAAAACAGTATAAAATTCGTAATTCTACAATCAAAAATTTTTCTCTAAGGTTGAATTATTGCTTTGGCAGCACCTGCTCAGAAACACTTGCACCTGTGGGTGTCAAGGGCACATGAAGCACCTGTCATCAGAGGCAACCCTCCCTTCCTGACCATGATCCACATGTTCATGGGAGCCCCGAGGGCTAGCGGTAACTCTCAAGGATCCAGGAGGCTCCATTCACAGAGCATACCTGTGTGAATTTCAGCTGAGGGAGCCCTGTCTCCTTTGGTGGCCGTGTGCCCCTGTGTCTTTGCTAATCCCTGCCCTGCCTTGCTCTTTTGCCGAGGCCTGTGAACCTCGTCAGCTTTCTGCACTGAGCAATCAACCATGCTACTCTGTGGAGAGTCAATGGCTCGTGGACAAATCCCACCTAAGCTGCAGTCACCGACCAAGGTCAAAATTCTCTGTGGCCTTAGCTTAATGCTTCTGCCCAGGCGGTAGCCATTCAGATGCAATCACACAATTGGACTAAACGTCGGGTACAAGCCTCTTTCAGATCCATGGTTAAATACTTGTTCAAACACAAAGATCAAAGGCTCAGAGCGATTTTCTCTGGCTTTTTCAGTCTACATCGATTTCACTTTTATGAAACTTTACTTTTGGTATCTTTCCTAAGATTATTGATGAGCACTGTATTGTAGAATTTAATGATATAGCACCCAAACTAGAGACCCCCACTTTGACTATGGGGACTAAAGCTTTTATCAAGAGACAAATGTCACTTAGGAATCAAGGAAAGGAGTGGAAGAAAATATGAAAGCACCATTTGGATTCTCCTAATTGAAGCCACATCAAGATACACTGTGTCTCTCGGGGAGGAAGTGAAGAGGTAGAGAGAGGCCTGGGGTGTCGAAGAGCATCATCTGTTCGCTCTGCAGGAAAACACCCGGAGAAGGGCAGCCCTATGTGCCAGCTACCAACATTGTAGCTCAGCTCATCACGTGCTGTGCATTGATTTAATCTGTTTCCTTGTCTTTAAAAAGAAGGTAGAAATTTCCCTGTGGAATGCTCACTATATGGAATAGAGAGAATACAGCTTTTTACAGTGCATACTCTTCATACACACAGTTGGGGAGAGAAACTCACACAGCAGGTACAGTTCAAGGTAGAGTATCAATGTCCCCAGGGCTTGAGAAGCTCAGGCTAAGGCAAGTTAATTCTTACCTCTTCTGAGGAGGGTGGAGGCTGTTGTGGGTGACTTCATGAGAAAGCTGCCTCTGGAGTTGACGTGAAGATTTCATGAGTGCTCACCCTTCTCTCCATCGCTTGGCTCATTTGATGAGCACATTGTTTTGATCATCTGCTGCCTGAGGGACCCCTAGGAAGCAGAGATATGAAAGATAAATAACAGAATTCCTGCATTTGAAGACCTTGATGGTGTTCTCTCTCTCTCTCTCTCTCTCTCTCACACACACACACACACACACACACACACACACACACACACGCACATTGCCATGGTCTGAATGTTTATGTCCTTCCCCCAATTTCTATGTTGAAATCTTAAGACCCAAGGTGATGAGAAGTAAGTGGGCAGAGTCTTCATGGGTGGGGTTAATGCCCTTATACAAGAAGTCCCTCACCCCTTCTTCCCCATGGGGACTCAGTGAGAAGACAGCACCTGTGCGGAAAGGGACCTCACTAGACACCGAACCTGCCACCACCCTGATTGTGGACTTCCAGCTCTAGAACCTGGAAATACATTTCTGTAGTTTATAAGCTGTCCCACCTATAGTATTTTCTTGTATTTTCCCAACACACCTGCACACACATGTAAACACACACACACACACACACACACACACACTTGGAACAGTATAACTCCAAGCACCTTATTTGCAGCAGCGTGGGGGCCATGCATACTAGCATACTGGCTTGGGCAGAGGGCAAGTCTTCAGGACAAAAGTGAATAAGAAAAGGAGAGGAGACATGGGCAGAAGCAAGGCTAACCACAGGCTAGGCACTAGAACAGGGAGTGTGGTCAGAATAAAGAAGGCTACGGGAATAGGTTTCTTTGGAGATTTTTGTTCCTTCAGAAGAATCCAAGTTGGGCCTTAGAACTCAGATGCAGTCTCAGGGTGGCAGAGAGTGTCTGACTTAGACACAGCCACTTGCCGGCTCGATGGAGCCCTGTCCTCATCGGGGTCTTTTTTTTTTCTATCATGGTCTTTAAGGTCATAGTCTTATTGCACATAGCAAGTCCATTTAGATGATGTGCCCATGATGTAGGACTCAGTTCTCTTAAGGACAAAAAGGGACTATGACACAATGTTGTTATAACACACCATTGATGTGAGAGTATGAATGCGTTTTCAAGTAGGTTAAACTGAAGTTGGAAATCAATGTGATTTCATCATCTATATTCTGCCTGTTTTCTATTTCAATTTATGCACAGGAGTCCAATGAAAGGAATAAATGATTTCCTGGCCTACTTAGTAGGTGGAAATATATTTAATGGTCTCCAATATCGTAACCATATTAGATTTCTCAGAAATCAGAAAGCAAGCAAATTGATGTTCTCAACCCAGCAAACTGGACAGTATTCTGTGCCATACAGAATTAAGTCCCGGGATTCATCCATGGGCTGAGGACAGAATTTCAGCACTGTGAGAGGAGCCCTCTCACCACACTTAGCAATGCTCTCCGGCAGAGGGCTTGCATCATTTAATAACAATGTCCGTTTATTGACCATCATAAACTTAAGTCTCACTGAAGCATGAATAAATAAATTAGTATCTTAAAAGTACATAACAGGAAAAGGAAGTGGAGAATAGCTCCAGGATCAAAAGAGTGCTCTAGTGGTTTGGGTAATGCGAGTGTTGCATTGGATGTTTCCCTGCACAGGTGTGCTTATAAAAATAGCATTCTTCCTTTGTACAGAGTCCAAGTCCACTTATCCACTGACATTGGGAGGGAGGGAGGGAGGGAGTAGGGCATTACTTCTGCTGATCTGTTTTAAAAAAATAAATTTTAGGTGATAGAAGTGGAATTTATGGAGAATAAACTGGGGTAGAAGTCACCTCTTACAATCTCAGAATAGAGGAAGGCTGAGAGTCCAGCTGGGACCTGATCTTATTGTCTTACTGGCCTACCAGGAAGGGTGCATTCATCATCTCTTGAGTAGGACTATAAATTCTATTAAAGTCTTCCCTTACAATGTGTATATACTGGAGTGGCTTCATTACAAAGCTTTATTCCTGGTACCTCCAAATTGAAGAGAGAGAGAGAGAGAGAGAGAGAGAGAGAGAGAGAGAGAGAGAGAGAGAGAGAGAGAGAATACACCAGGGCCTCCTGCCACTGCAGAGAAACTCCAGGTGCATGCACCACTTTGTACATGTGGCTTTATGTGGGTACTGGGGAATCAAACAGGGTATCTTTCACTGCTGTACCACCTCTCTAGCCTAGACACTATTTTTTTTGTAAGAACATTATTAAAGCTTCTTCACTCTTTTCTTCAAACCATGGGAGATTAAGTATTTGTTATTATCCTAAATGCTACCTGGTTAGCTTACTAGCATTGTGGCAGTTGCCATGGGTTTTACTGTGGTTCAAAGTGTCCTAGATAATATGATTTCTCTCATTTTAAAAATTAAATAGTGCATAGGGATAAATTCATTATAATGAAATCAAAATTTGTGATTTTAAATTTATGTTTAATTATTTAACCTTTTTTTATTCCAATTTCCCTATAAAATCTCCTGTATTCCTACCCTCTACCAGATAGCTAATATTCTGCCCCAAGATGGAAATCACAATGACAGGAAGGTAGCTGTTGTATGTCTAAGGAAGCATCATTAACATGCAGAGATTTTCCCGCTCTTGAACAGCTATGACATGAAGCTAATTGTCAACTGTAGTAACCACACGGTGACACCAACCTTTAGCTGCTTCCATGGCCTGGGCATCCAGCTAGAATTTACAAGGAAAGAGTCAAGTCAGATTGCACCATTTCTTCCCCTAAGTGACCTGGGATCATGTAATAGCAGGGAAGTGCCATGCAGATGGAGAGAAGCTTTCAGAAGCTCAGTGTCAGAGCATGTGCCCAGCATGCCTGAGGCCTTGGGTTCAGTTCCCACCATGAAAAACCAACCAATAAAACCCAATCCCCCTCCCCCATCCCCCAATCCAGAAGACTTACTTTCACAAGGCCTCCAGCTCAGAATGACCTGCAGAAGCTGCCATTAGGGCTTATTGCAGTGCAAACCTTGTTTGTGGACAGGTCCACCTGCTTGTATATGGAAGCACAGAACCTCCCTTCCACAAGTACAGTTGTCAACATGGAAGGTCAGGCAGCTTCTAGAAAGAGGGGTAGGTTTTGAACATTAACTGTCATTGCTCTAGGATATCTCAGGCTTCCTAGGTGTCTTCGCTAAGAACATAAGAAACTATGGGAGCGTTTTTCCAGGTGAGCAGAGAGGAGAGCCAGCTTGACAGATGATGAGGTTGGCCGGCAGCTGCCCAGAGACGGAGGCTGGATGTGGAGACTTGTGCTGGAAGGGCAGGCTGCCTGGCTCTGGTGGGCTTGCCTGGAATAGCTCACCATCACTAGACGTGGTGATAGAGGCCAGTGGCACTGTGCTTCAGTATTTTGGCCTTGCTTAGCTCCCAGCATGGCAGGATGGCATTGCAATAAAGTGATTTTGATTTTTGTGCTGAGTCTGTCTTCATTTGTGTGGATCTATCCTGGCTACCTGTGTGAAGCTGGGCACGGATAAATAGAGTTGATGTGAATTAAAGTCCACTTCAAAACAGGTTGCATGTTATTGTGGATTAAGATGGTGATTTGGGACCACTTCATGCCAGGTATTGTCCTGAAGGTGAGGATTAGAGGGGCCAGGTGTCACTCAGACTGAAGGGAGCCCTGAAAACTCAGCTCCATTGGCTTCCTCACCAGCTGGGTTAAAGACAAAGGTACTTATAGGTACTTACAGAAACATGCCGGGTTGTGTGTATCCATGTGCATGCTGAAGGTTAGAAAGGCGAGAAACTCCTTCCGTCCACGGATAGATATAAACATCTCTGACAGCAGGCATGGATGAGTGACTCCTGCTTGTATTTTGGGCCTCAGAAAGGGAACCAGGCATGGTAGTTTGCACCTGTAATCCTGAGGCAGGAGGATTGCTGTGAGTTCAAGGTCAGCTATGGTGGTTTGAACATAGGCTAGTATGTTTGAATACTTGGCCCCTAACTGTTTTAGAAGGTTGTGATATCATTAGGTGGTGGCGCCTTGCTAGGGGAAGTATGTCACTTGGAGGAGTCACAGCCCAGGCCTACTTGATGCTCTTGTATTCTGTATTTCCTCCCTGCTGATGGGACGAAGTGATGTAGGCTTTCCGCTAAGGATACATATGTCTTCTCTGTCACGATGGACTCTACTCTCTGGAACTATAAACTAAATTAACTATTTCCCTTCTAAAAGCTGTTTCTTGTTAGGTATTTTGTCCCAGCAATGAGAAAGAAACTCATTAAAAGTTGGTACCAGGGCTGAGAGATATCTCAGTGGTTAAACACTTGCTTGCAAAGCCTGATGGTCAGGTTCAATTTCCCAGGATCTACACAAAGCCAGATGCAGAGAGTAGCTCATGTGTCTTGAATTTATTTGTAATGGCAAGAGGCCCTGGCATGCCATTCTCTCTCTCCTCACCCTCCCTACAAATAAATAAGATATTTAAAAATGTTTTTAAAATTGGTATGAAGAAGTGGGGTCGTGTGATAAACTTGCCAATATGTTTCTTAGTCTTTTGAAACTGGTTTTTGGTAGGAATATGGAAGACTTTGGAGCTTTGGGGTGGCAAAGCCTTTTGATGCTGCAAGCAGAGCTTAATGGGGTGTTGTGTTGGGAACAGAAGGCGGAGAAGAAAAGTGGGTTGTAGAAGTCAGGCTTATGAAATTTCAGAGGGAAAGAAGGAGTCTATTGGGAACGAGGCTAGAGGCAGTTGAAGTAATACTAGCGAGAAGAAACTGGCTGCATTCTGCCTGTGAGAACTTGAGTGGAACTGAATTTAAAAGTAATGGACTTATGTGTTTGGCCGAGGCAATTTCAAGGCATGATATCTTTCAGTCTGTGGAATGGCTTCTTGTAACTTCTCTGACTCGAATTTATCATGAAGAGAGCAAAATGTAGAGCAGAAAGATATGAAAAATATGAAGTTTGGTCCAGAAATAGAAGTGAGTCAATTTAGAATCACAGGCAAAGAGACTTCAGCCTCTTCGGCTGTAGGTGTTAAAGAGATCACCGCCATTACAGATAAGACAATTGCTCCGCACTGGTACAATGAGAAAGACTTCCTGTTGGCATGACTCAACCCACTGAAGGCCGGAGATGGCAGGAATGGAAATTCTTTGTCAAGGAAAAGGCCTGAAGGGAAGACGCAGTTCTCTGCTCCCAGGTCAGTGTGAAGAGGCTGCTACAGCTGGATTCCGTGGGTGCTAGGCTTCATCCCTAGCTGGCAGCAGAACTTGACAGCACGGTCATGTGGTTCTGGTTTTGTGGGCATGAAACACGCAAGATGTACAGGGTTATGGAGTATTGCACCACAGCTCCGGGGATTCCCCTGAGGTTAAGCCAGGTGAGGCTGGGTCAGAGTCCTTGCATAAATGCCCACTGTGTGAAGCTGTGAAGATGAACCCTAAGATACATTGAAGACCCCAAGATATGGGCCATGTCAGGAACATATCCACCAAGGAAAGCTGCAGGCTTGGGGCAGATCCCACCCACAAGAAGCTGTATGCTGCTGAGTCAGAGGGTCTTTTGGAGCCTAGAGGATTTTATCAGGAGTCCCACATATTAGTCATGGAGCTCAAAAGTTTGGTCTTTGACCTGCTGGGTTTGGGTCTTCTTTTAGCCCACTCTTTCCTTGGTATGTCCCCATCCCTCATTTTTTTGAAATGGAAATGTTTATTATGTCCCACTATATGTTACAAGTATGTAGTTTAATTTTTTTAAATTTTATTTTACAGAGTTCACAGTTAAGAGACTGCCTTGAGTCTCAGATGAGACTCTGGACATTTGAACAGTGTTTGGACTGTTAAATTGTCACCCACAGGTTAATGTGTTTGAATACTTGGTCCCTAGCTGCTTGTGGAGCTTTTCTGGAGGGTGTGTCTCTGGGGGTAGGTCTTGAGGTGCTGCAGCCAGGGGGGTTCTTGCTTTCTCTGTTTCTTCTCTGCTGATATGACAGTGTGATTCGGGCTTCCTGCTAGGTCTGCCTTGCATTCCCTGCCATGACACTTCTTTCCTGGGGTGAGGCAAACACATGTTTATTCACCCCAGCTAGGGATCAGATAACTGACAGAATACAACTGCACCAAGACCACCTTTGGTGAACCAGCGAGTTTATTAGAATTTCTCACAGAGCAGGGTGTGGGGTTGCTTACAAAGCAATGGGTGTAGATGGAGGCCAGGGAAGCAGTGAGAGGAGCTGTGCGGGGGTAATGCCTCCTAAGAGAGAGAGGAGAAATCAGAGAATAATGTTTGGCTATGGGTGAACAGGAAATCCTAGTTTTATAATAGAAGCAGAGAGATTGGAAACAACCTTGACTTATAGGGAAAGGTAGGGAATTCCATTTTGGAAATGCTGAGGTGAGAGAAAGGGAACAATATATCTTTTTTCTTTCATTGGTGTGTTAATGTGTGTGGTATTCAGGCATGTGTAGTCATACATGGGTTGGTATACATGTGTAGTTATACATGTGTTGTCATACATGCGTAGGTATACATGTGTAGGTGTACATGTGCACGTATACATGTATATGTCACATGTGTAGGCATACATATGTAGTCATACATGTATATTCATATATGTGTATTCAAACATGTGTAGGTATACATGTGTATGTACACATGTGTAGGTATACATGTGTAGGTATGCATGTGTATTCATACATGTGTATTCATGCATGTATAGTCATACATGTGTAGGCATACATATGTATCATACATGTGTAGGTATACATATGTAGTCATACATGTGTATTCATACAAGTGTAGTCATACATGTGTAGACATACATGTGTAAGTATACATGTTTAGTCATACATGTTGTACGTCAAGAGTTACACACTGATTTCATCCTGCATGTCAGGAGTTAGGAAGTGCAAGACTCCACTGTGGCCAGAAACAATGAGAAAAAGACTTGGGAGTGACACTGAGGGTCACTTCTTTCTGGGGCCTCTCCGTATGTCAGGGCAGGTGATCTGTGAGCTGTGTCAGTGGTGGTCTGGACTTTGACTCCTAGGCCACTGAGATAATGGGAGTGGGCACATTTCAATAAGACATAAAAGTGAGAAAAAAGGGTGGTCCAGGCATTTATTCCTTCCTTGCCTGGTCTGCTGTTTCTCCATACTAAAGACCACCATTCTTGGTAGGTGGCTCTTGTCAACTGCCTATCGGGGGATTCATAACTGCTTTTTTCCTTTGCCTATTTTAGGTCTAAATCTATGCAGCCTTGTCTCTCCCTGGTTTCTATTAACACGACACACATTTGAAGCACCCTTTTTTTGCTCAAATCGTCCATTGCGTCCTTTGGAATATACCATGTGTTTTCTGCACAAACAACTGGCTTAGTGACTACGCCCAAATCGTAAGCTTAATTCTAAATATTTTTAAACAATGATAACCTCATTAGAATAAGTAAAAATTGGCTGAAATACTTTCATGCACTCTAACAAAGTAGACTTTATTCTTTGGGGTCCATTGCCAGATAGAGAATTGAGGGAAGTTGGTCATGCTGCTTCACACTTGGTGGTGGTTTGGGTGTAGAATGCCCCCCATAGGGTCATGTGTTTGAATACCAATCCCCAGAGGATGGTGCTCTTTGGAAAGGTTGGGGAGCATTTGGAAGTTGGAGCCATGCTGGAGGAAGTGGGCCACTAGGGCAGGTTTTATAGTCCAGCCCTGTTTGCTGCACTCAGCTCGCTCTTCCACCTTCTTTCCTGCTGAAATGATGTGACATTGGGCTGTTTCCTGCCATGCTTTCCACATTATAATGAAACTTCCCCATGAAATTGTAAGCCAGTAATAAACCCATTTCTTCTGTAAGCTGCTTCTGGTTGGGTGTTTTGTTCCAGTAATGAGAAGGTAACAACTACACATCTAAAATCTCAGTACTTGGGCAGCTAAAGCAGGAGGTTTGCTGTCAGACCCCAGCCTAACTGAGCAACCTTTAGTTAAGTTTTAGAATATGGAGTAGCTGATAAGCTTTGTTCCTGCTTGTTAAGTTTCTCTTTACTGGCGATGTAACCAATCACCCTGCTGATTGGCTGTAAAACAATGCGTCCTAAGGAGGCATGCATGCTCTGCTCTGCAATATTCTGCTGATTGGCTCCTGCCAAAAAGTTTAAATCCTACTGCTTAAGAGGAATAGGTGGGATAATGCAGCCTGTGGTTATAAAAAGGGCTTTGGATGCCCAATAAAGTGAGATTTGCCTGACGTTTCTCCTGGTCATGTGAGTTTGGTCTGACCACCTCCTCACCTCTCCCCAATGGAGCCCTTTTTCCTGCTGGCTGGTGAGACTTGGGCTAACAGCAGGGGGGGCAGGAGTCCACGAACCCCCCCCCCCAACAATTTGCCATGAATTCAAGGACAGCCTGGGTTGTAGAGTGAGTTCCAGGTCAGCCTGGGCTGGAGTGGACCCTTGCTTCAAAGCAAAATAAAACAAAAATAAGAATTGAGGGAAGGCATAAAGACCTCTACATCTAAGTTCTAGGAATTGTTGGTTCTGACTTTGAGTACAGGATGTTAGCTCTGGAATCCTTCCAGCAGGGTTTGGTGCTGACCCTACTTACCAGCATATGTGTCCATCTGATGCTTTTGGCAAATATCTTTTTTTTCCCTCACCATCTCCAGTTCCATCTGTAGTGGACCATCTGGATATGGTGTCTTGAGAGAAGGGTTGTGTATTCTAAAAGCTTGGAGAATGCACAACAACCATCCTAAGCAAGTAAGAAGAGGAAATGCACCTTGCAGAAAAGTCCCTGGATCCAGTACAAGCCAGCAGAGACTTTACAGAGAGAAGCAAACACCAGGTCTTTATAGAGGCCTTTTGAAACAAGGTCTTGAAGGCTCCACATCTTTACATCGGTGTGAAGGAAGCCCATGTAGTTCTTATTGCTCTGCCATCAGTCACTCCCCACAAATACCCCCAGTGCGTTGAAGAGTGGCATGTGTCATCAGATGAACAGTTGCTAACCATTGTAGAAGTCAGCTGCTTCTATCAGTCAGGGATGGAGACAGTGAGTAAATTATAGGTAAGAATCCAGATTCCCCTTCTCCCTTCACAAGAGAAGTTCATGAAATGGATGACCCACATATCCTGGTTTGCCCAGAACTTTCCTGGTTTTATTTTTAAGTTAATATACAAAATAATGGGTTTTACTATGCGTTTTCATATATATCTTCATATTTCATATTTTCATATATATACATATGTCAATATACACTGTTATTATTTATCCCTTCTCCAGCCACCTTCATTCCTTCCCTGCCCCCCTCTTACTGGCCCCCTTTCTCTTCCCAAACAACCCACTTCTAATTTCCTGCCACATTTATTCCATTAGTATCTCTCTCTTTCTTTTCCCCTCCTTCCTTCCTTCCTCTCATGTTCCACTTTCTGCTTTCAAGACCTGTACACAATTGAATTTTATTCTCCTGTGGAGAAAAATGAAATCATGGCATTTTCAGAAAAATGGATATAACCGGGGATCATTATGCACTCTAGATTTATAGATGTGTGTTTGTGTGTGTGTGTGTGTGTGTGTGTGTGTGTGTGTGTTGTAGGCTTTTCCTGTTTCTAGAAGTGAAAATCCTGCTTCCTGGTTAAACCTCTCAATGCCAGGCACACTTAGACATGGCATGGTGTCGGCAGCTGGGGAGACAGGAGTGGTCAGGCAGAGTTCTTAACAGAACTGGACTAAATTCTCAATTCATCCTTAGTATATATTCACAATGAAACAAAATATAGAAATCTATATTTTCTGGTGACTAACTTGGAGCTAGAGTTCTTAATCCTGGATTTGGAGAACTTTGAGATGAGAAAGTGTAATCACACAAGAAAGTGTCATTTACAACTCTGTCCAGACTCTAGCAATGCAAGCCAGAGTAACACATGCAGCCAGGCTCTGTCTCAAGAAAAACAAAAGCAAATAAAATTAACCAACCAGTCAACCAACCAAACAAAATCCCCCTCCACCCCCACCCCCCGCAAAAAAAAAAAAATTGGTGCAGGTTCTGGATAGGCAGCTGAACTTTTAAACCATCATTATGCAGATGTTTCTTCAGCTGCCATTATTTCTGGTTTATTTCCTGGGTCTTCATATCTGCCAACTGAAGTCTTTCTAATGCTGTCTCCTTGCTTTCAGTTCCAAAGCAGAAGGGATTTCAGAATCAGCTGCTTTTTCTTCTTTTTTGTTCACCTTTGAGTTATACTTCCAGTGCAACTTAGCCTGACTTTCTCTATGAGAGAAAAAAACCAGAGATAAATACCATGGAACATTTTGGGAATAGTGGCCAGGGGTGAGAGAACTTGAGTAGGATGCCAAAGGAAGGCCCGTGCTCCTTGCAGGAAAGGAGCACTTCTGGCCCTGGTTCTGGCCCCAGTGTGGAGTCCACTACCAGATGAGACTAGTCCAGACATGGGCCAGAGTTACTTCCCCGAACCATCCCCTAAGCCTTCTGCTAAGAAACCAGGGTCAAACACTTCAGCTGTAGAAGTGTCAAACCCTTACGAATTCCCAAGTTCACCATCTTCCTCCCAGTCTGAAGTTACTTCCACCTCCTCACTTAACTCAGCTTTCCTGACCCTCGTGGCCTGGGGCCTCTCCCTTGCATGATAGTATTTCCTATTTAAAATCAAGCGAGACTATGTCCATTTAGTGGATATTTATCCCTTTTTCCACATCCATTCTCCTTTTCCTCTTAGGGAGGAAACCCCACTGTAAGTGTGATGAGGTGCTGAGGCTAATTCTTGCTAGGTTGGACCTGGAGTTCTCGTCTTGGGAGATGAACAGAGTCATTCTGGGAGTCTAGAGTTCAGTGGCTGTCTGAGTGGGGTCAGTGGAAGTGACCACTGTAGTGACGCCCAGTGTCCCTTTGGGTCTGCTGCAATGGGTTGCTGCTCAGCAGGCCTTTGGCAGCGAGGCCTCTCTTAGTTCCAGCGTGAGGCTTCTGCGGGTGACTCAGTGATATCCCCCTTAAATGACTGCTTTCAGTTGGATGAGCAGGTGGTTTCTGTCATAGTACTGACAGGACTGACCAATCCCTACAATAAGCAGCTTCTAAATGCAGGAAGCAAGCTGTCCTTCATCACTCTAGGGCCTTCTACATGATGTGTTCACAGAAATGTTGAGCTAAAGTCATCCTAGTTTTTGTCTAAACACCAAAGCCCACAAAGAAACCATTTGCAGGAACTTGTCTATAGTTTTATGTAGTATTTTTCAGTGTTGTATGTTGTATGCTGTATATTTTTCATTTTACCATTTGCCATTCCCTCAGGATCAAAGAATGAGACTGTCGACATAACTTGGATGGATGTTGTTATCTTTTTAAAGGTGCTGAAGACAATAGTCTTGGAAGTCCAATGTCATCTATCCTCAGACCAAGCTGAGTTTTCTCAGGTGACTTGTTGAGACAGATGCAGAAACTGTCAGTCAAATACACATCCGGGCCTCCCTTCTCCCTTCTCCCTTCCTTCCCTCTCACTCTCTCCATCTCCCTCAGGCCTCAGAAGTGCCGACTGACTCTGGGGACTCCCTGAAAGTAAAGACATCACCTCCTGCCGATTGCTGACTCATGACAGGGCGTGCCAAGGCCAGATGTCATCGTGGATATTGTGAGTCAGTCCCCCAGGGTGCTTTGCCTCCATCGCAGTTCCCTGAACCAGGACTAGGAGAAGCATTCTCTCTGACGACAGCCTCTCTGCTCTGAGTCATATTTCTCTGCTCCCACCCCTGTCTCTTGCTCACTTTTTCCATTGTCCTTCAGCTTCATTTCGTGCTTTTCTGATCGTACAAAAGAAAAAGGATGTGAGTGGGGTGGGGTGGAGAGAGGAGCCATGGCGATGGAAAATGGCAGGGAGGAAAGAAGAGGAAAATCTGTGACACACTCCCAAAGGGAAGAAGGCTCGAGGTCTGCCAGGAGATGTGCTGGGAGAGCACCAGTCATTGGAAAACAGAAAACATCTGATCTGAGAGTCACTCACGCACACATCTTTTTTAAAAAATATTTTATTTATTCATTTTCAAGCAGAGAGATACAGGAGATAGATGATGACGAGAGAGAGAGAGAGAGAGAGAGAGAGAGAGAGAGAGAGAGAGAGAGAGAGAGAGAGAGAGAGAGAGAGAGCACCAAGGCTACCACCTTGTGGATCTGGACTATGTGGGTACTGGGGAATTGAACCAGGGGCCTCAGGTACTGGAGACAAGTGCCTCAACCACTGAGCCATATCTCCAGCCCACGCACACATCTTAATTTCCATGTTCTGTTTGATTTTTCTCCTTCTGGTTTTGAATGAGCGCTACCCACGAGTGGAATACATTATTATGCATCACCCAATAGAACACCTGTCCTAAGGAGAACTCTCTTTGCTTCAGGCTGGATGGAGATTTCTTTGAGAAACATGATTTGATCCTTACTCAGAGAAGCAGCTGAGCTACACCCAGGAAAAGGAATTGTCCATCCTTCCAAATCTTGACATAAACATGACCGACTATTAGTCTTGACAGGCTGTGAAATCATTTATCCAAGCTCCTCCCTTTACAGGTAAAGAAACAAGATGCAGCATTTTGAGTACACAGTGAAGAGCCCAGAAGAGAGACTTTGCAATGGCCTCGTGGCAAAGGAGTGAGGAGGAGAAAGCCAGAAAGGAAGACATAGAGATTAGGTTGGGGAAGCTCACATTAATAATTCATTCTGTATTTGTGTTGCTCAGAATTTGAGACTGCTTTGTGATCAATTATTTACGATGGAAGGTAAAGGAAACATCACATGCCACAATATTGTGATTTTATCCTTTGGAGAAGACCATTTCCCGGGTCCAGCTTGGGGTAATGAAATTAGCCCATTAAGGATCTTTGGGAATATTGGGTGTATATCTTTCTTAGACATCTGGAAATGCGCTCAAGACAACCTCTCCCCCAGGGGCTGTTATGCCTCCATTTGCATGATAAGCCTAAGGAGCAGCTGCTTCTGGAAGTTGGCAGATAACCCTCTCTGAAAGTAAGTAGGGAGCCCCTCCTGGTACTCCTCCAGGGTGCCTGGACATCTGAGTCATCAGTAGGTGCTTCCGAATAGGCTTGCTGAACAAAGGTGTGAATGGGTGATTGGATTAAGGAATGAGCTAGGGGCCCCTTTCAGAGTATAGAAGATAAGTCTTCCAGCATATAAAGCAAGACTATTTGAAATACTGAACACATGTTGTGCTTTCTTTTTGTTCTAAAGCCCTTAGTCTTGGACGACCATGATTGTATTTTACACTAAAAAAGCCAGCCTTGTAAGATTGAAAGTGGGTATGTACTGGGTAAGGTATGTGATAGGAATGTGGCTTTAAGATATTAAAAAAGACTTGGAAATATTTAAAGGAAATAGAATTTCTTTTAACTTTTTATTGCTAACTTCCATAATTATAGACCATAAACCATTATGATTCCCTCCCCACTCCCACCCTCCCCCATATTTCCTCCCCCTCTCAATTAGTCTCTGTTTTGTTTCTGGGTCATCATCTTTTCCTCCCATTTTGTGTAGGTATTATCAGGCACTGCAAAATCATGAATATCAAGGCCGTTTTGTGTCTGGAAGTTTGTGTTATAAGCAGTCCTACCCTTCCTTTGGCTCTTATAATCCTTCTGCCACCTCTCCCACAATAGACCTTGAGCCTTGGGAAGTGTGATAGAGATGTCAAGAAATCGAATTTTATTTATTTATTTATTTAAATTTATTGTCCATAATGAGTTACAACATTTAGTGGGCAAACAATGAGTTGTTATCACCAATTCCCCGCTGCCCTCCCCTCCCCCCTCCACTGGATAACCTCCTCCATGGGTTGTCTGGATCAGTCCTTGTGACAGGGGACCATGGATAGCCTAGTATTCAGCCAGGTTCTCCTGGCCATGCCTCTGGATAATCTCCCCACCACGGCTCTTACAATCTTTCCGCCCCCTCTTCTGCATAGTTCCCTGAGTTGTGGTAGAAATCGAATTTTTAAATGAAAGAGTACAAATGGCCTAATCCAATAGTTATTGGGCATAATGTATCTGTATATATATACATTTTTTTCTTTTGTGAAATCTACCTTCTAGGTTCCAAAACTAAAGCAATGATTACCAGAATAGCATTTCTAGGTTCTGTCACAGTAGATGCCCAAATATTTGGAATAAAAGAATGGGACAAGATCTTGGGGTCAGGGCTGGGAAGATCGCTCAGTGGTTAAAGTCACTTGCTTGCCAAGCCTGATGGCCTGGGTTTGATTCCTCATTCTCCGCATAAAGCCAGATATACAAAGTAATGCTTGACTCTGCTGTTTGTTTGCAGTGGCAAGAAGTGCATTCTCTCTCTGCACACAAATAAGTAACTAAAAATATTACAACTGAAAAAGCATTGGATTCAAATGAAATATATAATGTATATTTAGAAAAGAATAAGCAGACACGTGCCTCTACATATTGTCACAGAGCTAGCAGAATTTCTTGAAAGGGGAAAGTGGAAATAAGCAAGAGAGAGGCAGTGGTAGTTAGAGCTGAAGTTCAGCTTTGCATCAGCAGGACAAAGGAAATAGCACTTCCTTCTCCTCGGCCTCTGTGCTCCCTGCTCCTCCTCTCCTCCCTCACCCCCCCTAACCAAATCAATGAATCTGTGAGTACAGGCTTGGAATTCAGCCAGAAATATCTGAAAATGCTGTCTAATGTTGCCTGAATCTATACAGAGGAAGTTATACAGACAATAAATAGATGCTTCTGAGACTAGAGGATTATATTGATCTTTTGGCAAGGAATACCTTATGAAGCTTAACACAGTAATTCCCATAAATATCACTGTGATTATCAACCAGAGGTAGGAATTTCCTGTCTCAGAACTAGAAAGGAAGGTGTGTATGTACATTTTTGTGTAACCATTGTGTTTAATATGTGTGATGTTGAGGTGCTTAGAACCAATTTTATATAAATCACATGAGTGAAAGTGCTTTGTCAGGCATTTGACATTCTTGGTAAAGCACTTCCATTATAGGACTTTATTTTCAAGTATTTACCTTTCAAATAAAGGTATATGCTCTGGGCTAAATTTTTTCTTTGCTTTTTCTTAGCTACATGGAATTTTCTTATAATATTGCTATATTTGAATTATTTAAGCTTGCAGAATATGTATTTTACACTTTCTTTTTTATTTATTCATTTTCAAGCAGAGAGAGAGAGAGAGAGAGAGAGAGAGAGAGAGAGAGAGAGAGAGAGAGCACCAGGGCCATCACCTTGTGGGTCTGGCTTATGTGGGTCCTGGGGAATTGAACCCAGGGCCTTAGGTACTGGAGGCAAGTGCCTCAACCGCTGAGCCAACTCTCCAGCCCTGTATTTTAAACTTTCTTTATCATGAACTGAAAGCATTTCTAAAAAAAAAATTCTCCCCAATATAGTGATTCTTGCGTTCATAGTTTTCACTTCATCATGTACCCTTTCCTTCATTCAGTTCACGTTTGTTGTGTATATACTTTTGCCAGATCTAAGGTTTTTGACAGTGGTGTTTGTTAGTGACATTACTAGATAGACAGGATCTTAGATAACTATAGAGAGAAACAAAATAGGCCAGGTTGTAGCTCACTTGGTAGAGTGCTTGCCTAACATACACAAAGCCTCCAGTTGATCCCCAGCACAACATAAGCCAGACATGGCGACACATATCAGCCCTAGGAAGCAGAGGCAGGAGGGTCATCCTACATGGTGAGGGTAACCTAGGATACATGAAGTCCTGTCCCTTTCCTTCCCCTCAAGATGAAGCAGTTCAATTGGCAATAGAAGCATTCACTGGGCAAAGTTGTCACTTAGACACCTAGGGTTGCCAGTTTGCCAGGTCTCTGATGACACAGCATTTATTAGAGACCCGGATGGAGAGAGAATGAATGAGTCAGGCTGAGGCCCAAGTGAAGAAGGCTTGAGGCAGGTGGAGCAACATGTGTAAAGACTGAAGAGAACCTGTGGGCGTTCCTCAATGTCAAGTGTGGGGTGTACACTTGACCGCTTGAAAATTTGTCTTAAAAATAAGTTCTTGGCTCTGTGGAATTCAATTGCTTCCTAAATTTGACCCATTTGCCATTCATTTTGGTAAGCATGATTGTTTTAGGGCTTGGGAAGTTGTTTTGGAGAAAAGCAGTGGGGACTGTGCTGGCGTGGGCTTTCCCTGTCTAAGCTTGTAACTGAAACAAAGGCTTGAATCATTAAAGGCTGTGTGACCCTAATTCTTTTTTTTTTTTATTGTCCATAGTAAGTTACATTATTTAGTGGGCAAACAGTGAGTTGTTATCCTCAATTCCCCGATGCCCCCCTCCCCCATCCCCAACCAGCTGGATATCCTCCTCTGTGGGTCAACTGAATCAGTCCTTGTGACAGGGGGCCATGGATAGCCTAGTCTTCAGCCGGGTTCTCATGACCCAAGTGTGTTGTTACTGAGAGTTGCAAAGTCTCTGATAGTCTCCCCCACCACGGCTCTCACAATTTTTCCACCCCCTCTTCCGCTCAGTTCCCTGAGTCGTGGTGGGTGTATTAAGGATGCTTTAACATTGTGAGCTTAGGGGTTTTTGTGTCGAGAATCATTGGTTTCTGTCTCACTGGCTTATCCTGTGTTGATTGAATGGCTGTGGCTGTGGGTCCCTTGTTCATTCCATCATTCTCTGCGGGGGTTCCCTATGGATCCTCCACGATATGACTGTGGTGGCTCATCTCTTGCCAGGATCTCAGCTTTCTGCCTGCAGTTGGTTGGTAGGCCCAAATAAGGGCCACAGCTCTCTTGCTGCATCCTGAAAAATACAAACACAGTCTCCATCGGAGAGTGAGATCAGTGTAGGTTAACAAATATACACAATTCTGGATTACCAAAATTCTATTTTTAGTAGCCTCCACATCAATCGCTCCCATAGTGCATCTTGTCTTGTGACCCTAATTCTATGTGGAGAGTTTAGAAGTGCTGCACAGGAAAAGAATTAAATAATACTTTCCTCCAATCAAGCACTTACAAACCAGGCTTGTGAAATGTTTCATGGGTTTGTGGGAAGATGATGCCGTTTCCTTCCCAGTCACAGATGAGCAGCTTGTTCATATCATTCTGTGGACTTGGAAGTGCGTTTGTGAAGTAAACAGGAGGCAACATAGTGGCATGTTTTCAGCAGTCCGAATTTTGCAGGCTTCAGGCAGCTTGCCACGCAGATACGCCAAGAGGAAGAATGCTCGAGAGCTTCCAATGGTTCCCATTGGAGGACAAAGTCGAATGGAGGGGCTAGTGCCTGCCTTGTGGCCAATGGCCAAATGGTGTGGCTATGTCTATCCTACCCCATGCACTCTAACTCTGCA
>PVHP010018681.1:0-32772 GCA_004024765.1 Zapus hudsonius
AGCCCCATGTCTCTTTGTTTTTAAATCTTGAAAGTGGCTCCCAAATTGTAAGTGCTTCATGCCCTACAAAATTGGATTGCCTGAGGTCAGAATGGGCATTTCATTCTAAGATTCTTTCCCTGGGCTTCTAACAAATAGTTGTTCTGAGAAATAAAGCAATGCAATCTCTGAGACCTGATCCCTTACTAGATGCTTCTCAAATGTTGCTGCCTGAATGTCAATGAAATAGATCAAAGGAAAGTGGTTAAGCTTGAAGCCCTCATTGAGTGTTTCTTTCTGGATGGTGGAAGTGTGGTGTTTTATTTTCCTTATTCTTAGGTGAGTTTTTCCCATTTAAAAATTATCCACAGCCCTGTGTGGTGGCACATATATGGAATCCTAGCACTTGGGAGTAGGAAGCTGGAGAATTAGGAATTCAAAGCCAGCTTGGGCCACCTACAAGTTTGAAACCAGGTTGAGCTTGATACCCTGTGTCTAAAGACAGAACAAACGGATAAAAGCCTAGAAAGATGTCTCCATGGATAAAGTGCTTACTGTGCAAAGATGAGGACCAGAGTTCAGCTCCCTCACTCCGACATAAACGCTGGGTAGCACCCCCTTAATCCCTGTGCTCAGGAGGTAGAGATAGGGAATCCCTGGGCAAGCTGGCTAACTAGACTAGCTGATATGTCAAGGTCTGAGTTCCCATAAGATCCTGCCTCACTAAATAAGGTGGAGAGTAACAGAGAAGATATCAACTACTGGGCTTTATACAAATGCATACAAGTGTACATGTATATGCACATGTGTGCCCCCACACATGTGAATACACATATACACATACACCACACACACATACATGTGCAACAACTCTGTCCCCCCAAATGACAATGAACACATGTCTTGAATAATTAAAATAACAGCTTTAGGGCTGGAAAAATCACTCAGCAGTTAAGATGCTTGCCTGCAAACCCTAATGACCTGGGTTTGATTTCCCAGTACCCATATAAAGCCAGATACACAAAGTGGTGCATGTGTCTGGAGATCATTTGCAGTGGTAAGAGGCCCTGGTGTGCCCATTCTCTGTCTCTCTCTGCTTGCAAATACTAGATAAATAAATAAAATTATCTTGAAAAAAATCGTAGCTTTAAATCTCCAGCACCAACAGTGTCTGAAACCTGAAGGAAGAGAGTACAAGACAGGTCAACATTACAGAGCTCATCCATCCAGGGTGTGTACAAACGAAGTAAGGGAGAGGAGGAGAGAACAGAGCCTGTGCTCCTCTGAGGTCTCTTTATGTATATACGCTTACACGCGTGCACACACAGAGTTTTGCATTTCGTTTCACAGAAGAAGCTTTTAGATATGGCTTAAACACTCCAGGGAAAGGCTGACTGCTTTTAGATAAATTCAGTGGCAATTTCCCCTACCCATTAAGAAGGAACATACAGAGAAAAGAAGCATGCCAAGTTTGGGTTTAAAATATATGGGACATAACATAACCACTGCTATTTTATCCACTTCTTCCCATGCCTTAGGCGCACACCTTGCCAGCTTGTTTTATTTTCCTCTTACTTCGAAGCAAGCTTGTGGAGGGACTGTTATCATTTACAGATGAGGAAAGAAAGGCTGATGGAAACCATCCAGACACCCTTGACAAATTCAGGTTACAAAGAGAAAAATAACTAAAATATTAGTAATTTAAAAAAACTCAAGTCAAATTTAATGAACAACGTAATTACTGGATTTGAAGTTGAAAAGGGGGAGGAAAAAGAAGCATTTCTCAGAAAAAAAACAACAATTTTCTAGACATTAATGGGTGGCTATTAACTCATTTTATTAAACTGAACTATGTATTTGCTTATCGGTAAAGGGTTTCATCACCATCACTATTCTATTGCTTTTTCCATTTTCCAACTTTATCTTGGCCAGATGCGGAAAATGGTTCTGGGGTGTGTGTGTGTGTGTGTGTGTGTGTGTGTGTGTGTGTGTGTGTATCTGTGAGGCCTGGGGAGTATCTTTGGCCTCCATTGTTTTCTTGGGTGTCCTTTCTCTGGGGGCCTGACATTCCTCGCGTGTCTAAGGCAATGACAGGGCAGTGAAGTGCAGGGAAGCGGCACAAAAGACATTCAAAGGCTATCAGTGCTAGAAGACCAATTCTGCGTGCACACCCAGAATGCTGGAGAGGTGGAGAAAATACATGCTTTCTCCAAGGGAAGGAAATTGGTTGATCTATGAGAGTCCTGGAAGATCCTTCTAGACCTCCAACCAGCCCCAGCAGGAGAGGCCTCCACCCTTCAGCCCAAAGAAGCCTTGGGAGGGTGGGGAAACAGCGCTGGGTGCCCACATCTTTCCTCCCAGCTCTGCTTCCACCGAGTGGCCAATGTTCCATTCATCATGCAGACGCTGCAGCTCCCGGGCAGGGAGGCGACAGTTCCGAGGCTGGGGTGGGTGGGTGGGGGGCGGGCTTTGGCTGCGACCCCCACCCTCGCTAGGGAGCCCGGCTCGGGAGGGGCAGGGCGAGGCCGCCCAGCCCTCCTTGGTCAGTTTCCAGGATTCACCGCCCTTCCGTGGGCCCGGAGTCGCTCCCCCTTCTCTCCAGGCTTCCAAGCCTCCATGCTGGGCTCCCACGCTACCCACCCAGTGACAGGCCCTGGAAGGCCGGACAGGACACAGCCGTCCGGTCGGGGGTCTCTCCTCCCGCTGGCCCGCCAACCCCGACCGCGCGCACACGCACACACGCATGCACACGGTCCGCCCTGCAGCCCAGGCGCGCGCGCGCACACACGCACCCAGCCGGCCCTCCCTGCAGCACACGCACACACACGCGTGCACACACGCACACACGCGCCCTCCCCGCAGCCGGCCCGGCCCGATCCCGGGTCCCCGGCGCGCCGCGCCCCGGCGGCCTCCGCAAGCCCCTCCTCCGGGGTGGGGACCGCGACGCGCGCGGGAGCCGGGCGCTGGGAGGGGACTGGCGCGGGGGAGTGTCTGGCTGCCCCCGCCCCTCGAGCGAGCGCCGGGGCGCCCAGGCCCCCTCCCTCCGTCCGCCCGGCTCCCTCCTCCCCCGCCCCGCTCGCTCCCTGCCCACTCCCGGGGGGACGCTCCGAGCGAGCCGCGGCCGCCGCGGCCACCGCTTCTTTCACACTTTAGTTGCGAGCCGCGCGCCGCGCCCGGGGACTGGAGAGCTGGCCGCGCGCCGCCGCCTCCCGCACGCACGCACGCGGCCCGGGCGCGGGGCTCTCGGCTTTTACTCCAAGCCTCGGGGAGGAGAGGGAGCCCCGGACGCACCGTGGGGAGGAGGAGGAGGAAGAGGAGGAGGAGGAGGGAGGCCGAGGAGAGCCGGGAGGCCACGGGTGGGGGGCGGGAGGCTGGCCACCTTCAGCCCCCCGCCGCGAGCGCCCAAGGTAAGCGGGAGCCGCCGCCTGCCCGGGGGTCCCCGGGGGAGTTGGAGGCGCCCCGGGCATCCCATCCCGGGTGGGCAGGGAGAGAGGGAGGCCTGCGGGGTGTCGCTGCGCGGAAGGAGGCGGCGCGGTGCCCGGGCTGGGCTGCTGCGGGGCCGGTGGGGCCGCTGCGAGGGACGGAAGCTGGGGTGGGGGAGCTGCGGGGAGCGTCTGCTTACGGGGTGGAGAGGTTGGGATGCGGTTGGGGCTGCTGAGGACTTTCGTCACATCGAGGCCTGGGTGGCTGGTGTGAGACACCCCTCCCTTCCCTCCCGCACCCCGTGCCTCCCTCAGCCTTCCAGCCCCTCTCTAGCTTTGCCCGTAGCCACGTACTTTGCCAGCCAGACCTGAGAGAGAGAGAGAGAGAGAGAGAGAGAGAGAGAGAGAGAGAGAGAGAGAGAGAGAGAGAGAGAGAGAAGCAATTTGGAATCATTTGCTTAAGTCTCCAAGTCCCTTCTGGCTCCCACTGATGGATGTGTGTTTATGTGGGTGGGGTGATCCCCAGGATTTCTGAAGTTGTCCAGGTGGATCCGTGTGCCTCTCTCGGAGTGTTTGTTATTCGTGCCCATGCGAGGCAGCCCCAGGGTGCTCGGTTGGTTATTGTACAGGAGCAGATCTCTCCCCTCTGCAGTCACTTGGAGAAGTGCGACGGCCAGCGGTGGCTGCTGCCTTTGGTCTGCTGGCTAATGTCCTTCCCTATCATCTCCCCCTGCCTCCCTTCCTCCTCCAGAGAGGGATTCTTGTTTACCCCCACTTACTGTTTGTGTGGAAGAAGCCCCGTGCTGAAGGGCTCTCATCACCCATTCATTCCTCCATTGGAAGCTCTGAATGGCTCAAGCATGTTGGTAAATTTGGGGGTGCCTTTGCTCCAAGAGTTGCACAGCCAGAGATAAAAATATACACACGGGAACAACGCATTATTCTTGAGAGCTGGCATGGTTTAAGAGGGAAGTGTTTTGTTTCCAATGGGAAGTTCACAACCTATGAAATGCCTTTATCGCATGCGGGTTAGGAAAATTGTTTTAAGATAGAGCTTAGGCTCTGCGTGGCTGGAGCACAGCCATAAGTTCAGTAATCGGAGCAACTCTGAGAGTGAGACACCCTGATCACCAGAACCTCTCTGAAGACATTCACTCTGACTCAGACACTGGAAGAGACTGTCTCACCATAGAGTCCATGTAATACTTTTCTTTCTTTAGATGTTCACGGAAATGGGATGCTCACGACACAGAGAAATGCAATGAACACCTCCCATTTCAAGGGGACAGCGTCCCTTTCTACCTAATGAGAATAACCTTTGAGTTTGGTAGACTTGGGATGTACCAGGATGAAACAAACATAGGTGGAGTGGGCTTGGACTACTTCAGCTCTCCTGAGGCTAGAAGGCTATGTTCGCTGAAGGATCTTTTCAGTCCCAAATACTGAAGTTGGGTTTTTTTTTTCTTCCCTTATTCATACTGCTGAGGCATGAGGCATGATTAACTGAACATGTTTTGTGTTGGCTGTTTGGAAATGCAGTTGATCAGACTTAAAAATTAATCTGGTCTCTATCACCTATTTTTGTTTGGCTACATACAAGGTAGGATGTGTCAGTGGGGTAGAACTGAGTAGATTTATAGGCTGGAAACCTCTGCTGAGGCTAGCACTTCATAGATCATAAATGCAGCATTGAAAAGTAATCTCCCTTCGAGTTTCCTGCTGTCTAAACTGGGTTCGGAGAGCAGTCCTGGAGGCCATTAGGAAAGAGACAAGACAAATGCTCAGGGTCCTTCAATGGGAGTCTGTCTGAGGAAGGCTGAGGTACCTCTGGTATCTAGCTCTTAGGTCATTTGGGTAATCCTCCTGCCCCCAGACTGTTTTGGGTAGTAGAGAGGACCCATATCCTCCACTGGGAAAGCTCATCCTAGAAGGACTCTGACTCTCTGGCTTTCTTCTTCAGGACTGAAACACCTCATTCCAGTTCAGAGATCGGATGATTTTGTTTTCTTTATTACTAATTTACCTTTGCTTCAGCCCATTTCGCTTCATCATTTTCACATGATTTGCTGGGAGCTGATAAACCATCAGACTTCTCTAAGAATCACAAAGTATGAATCAAGAACTTGCCCAGCCATTCTATCTGTGGTTCTATCTGTGGTGACTGATTTGAGAATGCTCCTGGGGAGGAAGATGCTTTGCACCATTGTACCATGTTCAGGCAGCACTGTGCTGGATTTGGAGGCGAGCACACAGTGTGTTACAGCTGCCTGACTTGCTCCAGGCTCCTTGTTGACTGCTTCCACTGGATACTCTTTATCTGACAAAGATGAAAGGTTAGGGACAAGGAATGTCCCTGTCCCTGTGCCTCCGTAAGTCAGGAGATATACTCAGAGAGGGTCCTAAGTGTATTTAGTAGTGGCCGGCAGGCTTAAATGTACCGGCTTTTCTATCCTTCAGTTTTCCCCAGCCTTACTTTGAGGATAACCCAAAGCAGAGAATCTGACAGTAACTGTGGAGGGAGACTGGAAAGAGAATGCCAGTTAACAGAAATCTGGCAGACGTCATTGTCTCACAGCACAATACTTTGCTCTTCTGTAGCTTTTTAGAACCAAGTATAAAGGGAGGGGGAGGATGGCATTGCTTTGTGTTTCATGGATGTATTTTCCCTCCTGCTGTTTTGCCGACGTCTCAGACTGTGGGCACTGCTTGTTTTATGTGGTTTAAACTGTCTAATTATGGACCTCCCCCCGAGTGGGATGAAATCCAAACTCATCAGAGTTGTGAGGCTGGGGCTGTGCACGTGGATGGACTGGGGTGCTTCAGCAAGTTGTGCTGATTATCTAGCAGAGAGGATGGTGGATGGCAGGCTTGGTCTTACCATGCAAGTTTATGTGAAAAAGTTGATTTGCCTTTCATTGTTCAGAAACATGAGGATGATATAAAACAATTTACATCCAGTAAATAAGAATTCACTCAGGTATTGAAGGTATTACTTGGTTTCATGAAAATGTATATCTCTTTAAAAATGCTATTTTATAAAAAAATTAACTGTGAAGCCTCCAAGGTGAATGGGGCCTTCTAGAAGATGGTGCAGGTATGAGAACCCACATGGTTAGATATTTTTCTGACCTTTCTCTTTTCAGCTTTACTATGTGGTGATATGTTATTCATATGTTTTAGCAAGTGCATTTTTAGTCCTTTGAGCTTCAACCTTCAGTATGGGGGAAGTAAGTTGTCTTTAAATTGGTTCTTGATAAAGCATGAAAAGTAGATCCCAATAGACCATCTAAAATACTGGTTAGAAAACTGCAAAACAAAACAAAAACAAAAGCAAACAAACAAAAAACAAGGGAGAGGGCTTGTGCACAGGACTTGCAACAGTGCAGCTCTATTTTAAAAACTGGTGACAGTTGTGACTTTTAGAGATCATAATTCAAGAGCTTATCTGAAGTGGCATGTAAATTATACATGAACATATTCCTAAAGTAGGCAATTATTTAGCTTGAGTATCTCAGCTCTGAAGTTTGATTTTACAAGTTACAGTTGCAACAAGAAACAACATGACATGCTGTGGTTATGCAATTATGACAGGAGTGTTTGGACCTAAGCTGGGCTAGGATAAACATGAGAATGAACTTGCAACAGTGTCTGCAATCACCAGGTATTAAGATGATCCCTTACTTTCTTCTTAAGCCTGTTGCTGGCAAGTGTATTTCCTAGGTTGTAGTTTTCTCTGTGCTTACACTTGGGAAAGGGTGTGTGGCTTTCCCAATCTGAAGAGAAGGAAACCAAGAAACTAAATTAGCCAGGCTACTGGAAGATGCTGTGTTGCATATCTCAGTAGCCCTTAATAAGTTGGCATGGCACAATACCTTGCCCTTCGAAATCACTTAATGGGTGATCAATTTGAAGGAATTAACCTAATTAGTTAAGATCTGTAATGTGTCAAAACCTTGCAGTGATATATTAGATGCAGATATAAGTTTTAACCTGTGAGATGGTTTATTAAGAGTTTTGTGTTATGCCTCAGGTGGGAAGTTTCTGAAACATATTTGATGGGAAAATAACCATAGCAAACAGGATGCTCTGTCAGATAACTGCAGTTCCTAGTGAGGGACCTTAATTTGGAATACACATAATTTCCATATTTGACAAATCCTTCTTGTCTTCTGTGATCTTCATCTTATTTGTCTGAGGGTCTCGTGAATAACAATACCCTCTATTTATAGTGTGTCTTATGGTTTTCAAAGTCCTTTCATGACCCTCATCTCCTATGACATTCGGCTACAGTTATAGCAACTAGGGGTTTCCATGCTGAGATCTCTCCTGGTGGAAGGGTCCTGGGAAAGCTCTAGTACCCCCTATTCCTGATTTATTAGATTTGCAGTGGCTACTTGTATAATAACTTGGAAAAAAATGAAAGTGGAGCCCTGTCCAGAGAAGCCAGCTCTCTCGAGCTTCCAGCATCCTGTGGTCATCTCCTTCTGTCTTGGGCTGGCATTGCTTGCCTCTTGATCCCCGGCCAGATATTTCCTTTACCTTCCTATCCTTTCTGAAGTTTTTCCATCCACAGATTTTCATCACTAGCCCCTCCTTTCTCCAGCTTGCTATCCCACCACTATACTTTGGCCTACACGATGTGGGGTTTGCATGTGTGAACAAGACATCCCAGCACTTTAAGTACACCTCTGGAGCCACTTTCTCTTGACTCCTCCCACTTTCCTGCCCAACCCGACTTCTGCTTCCAGCCAGGTTCTTCCTTCTGCCCTCAGGGCCCCTCTGCCTTGTCATACTTTACCCCACGCTGCCTCCCAGTTCCTCCCACCCTCTGGTCTCCATCAACCCTTAGATCTTCTAGCACATACCTGCCTCTGCCTGTTTCACTAGCTCCTGCCATTTCGGCAGATGTTCCTATAGCCTTCATGAATTGACAGTCACGTTCTTCAGAACCCATAGGACAGATGAAATGAGCTCCTCCAGGTTCCCAGAGCTTCCCCCTTGCTTTTGACTTTGCTTCCTGTCTGCTGTATTATTGGCTTCGAAAACCTCCTAAGACATTTAACAACTGAAGTTCACTGCTTCTTCGCTTTGCTTAGTGATCACACCCTCTGCTACATAACAGAGAGGAAGCATTTTGATGGTTATTGTTATTTTTAAAGATTTAGACAACAAATCTTGGAAAGCATCTCATAGCTTCTCATAATAACAACACTGAAAGGCTTTATTACCTACCAGATTCTACTTGCTAATCACGAAAGTAGAATAGTTTCAACTTCATTACCTTTTCTTCTTAAATAAATACTCCTGTAATCTGAGCCAACTTTCCCTCCTATTTGTTATGGTTTTACTGCTCTCCATGAGAATGTTATAAGCTTATAGGACACATTTATGAAGCACAGGATCTTTACCTAAGACTTAACATTATTGGTTTCCTCTGTAAGTGTTTAGCCTATGTTGACCTCATCAGTGAGGTGAGTGGGCGGAAGACACTGTGGACTGAGGAGGACTACAATTGTGAAAACATAATATAGCTCAGTGGTAGAGTGTGTGAGGCTCTGGATTCTCAGTACCTCAAGACAACAAAAGTGAAAACAAAAGAAGCATTTCCCATTGGTTCAGTACCTCTAGCACTACTAATGCAACATCCCAAGGGAGCCCTTTAGGGCTTTTGGAAGAAGGTGCTTGTTATAGTCAGCTTTCTTGTTGCTAAACTGAAAAGAATCCAACCAAAAGAAAACTTTTGGAGGTATGGGTTTATTTTGGCTTTACAGACTTGAAGGGAAGCTCCATCCTGGCAGGGAAAACAACAGCATGAGCAGAGGGTGGACATCACCTCCGCCACAGCACTGCAAACAGCAGCAGGAAGGTGTGCCAAACACCATCAAGGGGAAGCTGGCTATAACCCCCATAAGCCACCCCCAACAACACAGCTCCAACAAGGTTCCAATTCCAAAACTGCCATCAGCTTGGGATGGAGCATTCAGAACACATTAAGTTTATGGGGGACACTTGAATCAAACCACCACGGTGCTTATCTCTCCATAGAGTGATGGATTTGAGTAAAAATTCCCATTCTGATGGATCTCTTTTATTTGATGTGGCAGATGTTGCAGTAGTTTGAGTTCATTGTTGAACCATATGTTAGGACATACTCAACTTTTCTTACTGTCTTAGGGCTTTTCTTATCATGAGTAGGGAGGGCAAGGGGCCTGAGAAGTGGGTAGTTTTTCCTAGTCTGTAGGTAGCCCTCCCAGAACTAAGTTCAATTTTAGTATATGTGCTGCCGAAGCGAGCACCAGAACTAAGTTCAAAGTGCAGTGGCACTCTCGGTATCGACCAGAGAGATGCCCTGTGCCTCATAGCCACACCTACTGGCTTCTCCCTGAGCCCCACAGCAGACAATAAAGTCTATATTCGTATGTTTCCAGCATAGTAGAGGCCTTGGATCTATGAGAAGACAGGAAGGCTCTGAGTGGAGTGAGGCTGTTGCAGGCAGGCTTTGCAAGAGAACTTTGCAAAATGGCAGGTTGTTTCTACCTGCCAAGGGCCAAGTTCAGTTCCATCTGAAAGTTCTGCCAAGAGCAATTTTCCCAAGATAATTTTTTAACAGTTCCTGTAATTAAAATGAAATAAAGGAATGAACAACATATACCTTATTATATTAGCTCAGATATTATTTTGACGAAGGATTCTGCAATCTGGGAACCTCTCTGGAGTTGCCTAATATTTGGTGAATATTCCAAAATAAATCTGCTTTCCTTTGTGGCTTCCCTAATCCTGTCTGCCTTGCCCTGGGATAGCCTCCCTCCTGTTGTCATCTCCCTGCTTCTTTTGAGAGGGAAGCCCTGTCCTAAATTGAGTCTTTTCCCCTCCTGCTTATAAGTAGTTTCTCCCTTGCCTTCCACGAGTTCCTGTAACACTTATTTTATTCTTATTTACTTATTTATTTATACTAGTTTTCATTTTCAATTAGATACTCTTTTTTTTCCTATGTTGAGAATCAAATCCAGAACCTCACACATGACAGGCAAGTCCCATACCACTGAGCTACATCACCAGCCCACTATTAATTCTTGGCCTCAGCTAAATATAAGCTCTTCTGTCCTGCCTACTGAGCATGAAGAGTTGATTGTGTTGAATAAGTAGTTATAGATTGATTGACAGCTAGTTATTGATCTGAGGCTTAGACTTTTGCCTGTGAAACCTGTGTTCCCATTTAAAACTCTGCTTAACCAAATGAGGAAGTGTAGTCTGGGCTGAGAAAGATAATGGGAATTAATTTTTTTGGTCATTGTTGGCCAAGGTTAAGGCATCTAATCTTTCTTACTTGCTCCAATAATGTATTGAACAAACATTTGCTTTTGTTGATGATGCTTTGTGTCCTCTCAGTGCCTGGCACTGGAGAGATGCTGGAGATAAAGAGATAGCAAGGCCTGGCCCTGCTTTTGTACGGTTGTCAGACAAGCAGGGGAAATGCATGTGAGCCCACGATCTGTGGGGAGTAGACAAAAGTGCTTTGGGAGCTCAGATAAGCCAGCTCCTGAGTTGGAAGATAGGCTGACGGGACCCCCTGGGGACAGTCTTGGTTTACTCCCACTGCCTGGTATGGTTAATAATAAATGCACCCCATTTCCCTAAGTAAGGTCTCAGGTTGGACAATAAATTATGTCTTTTCCCCAACATTGAGAAGTCACCGGATTTAGAAATAGGGAGATTTGGTCTGTTAAAAGCTATACAGGATGGGCTGGAGAGATGGCTCAGCGGTTAAGGCACTTGCCTCCAATGCCTAAGGCCCCGGGTTCAATTCCCCAGTACCCACATAAGCCAGACCCACAAGGTGTTGGCCCTTGTGTTCTCTCTCTCTCTCTCTGTATCTCTCTGTTTGAAAATGAATAAATAAAATATTTTTTTAAATCAACTTTCTAGATAGATTGAACTCACAGAGATGGGGCCTCCAAGCATTGAGGGAGAGGACAATTAACTCAGTTTATAATATTTTGAGTTTTTGGTGTGCAAATTCTCTCAGCTGGAGAGACCTAACAGGTAACTGAAACTCTGGTCTGGATTGCAGAGGAGAGGGTTGGCATACAATTGCAAGTTTGATCTCAGCTCAGTCATCATTTTGTAATTCCCATGGTAAGGTTAAATCCCTCCCTTCTGCCTTCTTACTGTACCATGAAACTCCTTGCCTCAGTATTGTAATTGCATGGTAATTTGTTTGTGATTCCTGGATTAACATTAATACCACACCCACTAACTCTGTGGTTCATGAGGGCAAGCTGATATCTTGTTGATCCATTTGTATGAAAAGAAATCCTACCACACCATAGGGTGCAGCATGTGTTTGTTGAATGGATGAGTGGGTGAATGAGTGAAATATGGTAGTTGTTATAATTTGGTAGGAGATTGTCTCAGGAAAGTATGTAGGAGAAAATAAAGCAGCAAGTTCTGCGAGAATCAACCTTCAAGATGTGAAAATATTTACTTTGTTAAATATTGAGATGTTTCCTCACGGTACAAAATACTGGCTACTTAGCAATTTTACATCATAGAGTATATGCTTCATACAAAGTTAGTTTTATCATCTTGTTGGTTGTACATATTTGAGATCTGAATTTAACCCTATATAACTTATGCCAGTACCGGAGTAAAAATTTTGCAGCCATGTTTTGGGAGAAGAGTGAAACAGCATAATGTTTAATCATTGTGAATTTATGAGCATGCATATTGACTAAGAAGGGAATACAAAATATGGGTATTTACATTCCAGGGGATAAATATCCCAAAACAATAGCCATTCAGTAAGTTGCAACATTATCACAAGGTAAGCTAATATTTCTAGAAGCAGTGTAAAGATATGTAGTATAAGTAAGGATGCTCACTTTGGAGGCTATTTATTTACATATTTGTGTGTGTGTGTGTGTGTGTGTGTGTGTGTGTGTGTATACCACAGTCTCTTATTGCTGCAAATGAACACCAGATACTTGCACTACTTTATTACTTTCATTTTTTCACTACTTCCTTTTCTTTTTTTAAAAAATTTTTTATTGACAGCTTCCATAAATACAGACAATAAACCATGATAACTCCCTCCCTCCGCTCCCATTCTCCCCCTGTCAAATCCACCCTCCATCCAATCTGCATCTGGCTTTGCGTGGGTGTTGGGGAGTTGAACGACCAGCCAGTAGGCTTTGCAAGCAAGCACTTTTAACTGCTGAGCCATCTCCCCAGCCCCTGGAGTCTGATTTTCTTTTTCTCAGTTTCCAGTGAACAACTCAAAGTAGAGGTAGGAGATGCAGGTGGAAGGATCTTGGCTTTGGATTAAACAAATTCTATTGCAGTTCTTCCTCTTTTAGGTTGGTGATCTTGAATAAAAATGGCAATGACTGAGAAGAGTATTCCTAGATGCTGACACATATTGAGTGCTTACTCAGTACCCGGGTACTGGGCTCTAAGTACATTTGCATGCGTCTTCTTCTTTTGTGCTTCCAGCAGCTGGCTTGACAGTTCCTGCTGCCTCTGATTCACTGATAGGAAGAGGCTCGGCTGCCTAGGACCCAGACAGAGCTCTGACTCCACAGTCAGGTTTCTAATGATCAACTCCTGCCCGATTCCATCCCCTACCGTTCCCTTACCTCCTAGTTCTTTTTTTTTTTTTTTTTTTGCCCATTTATTTATTTTTGGTTTTTTGAGGTAGGGTTTCACTCTAGCTTAGGCTGACCTGGAATTCACTATGTAGTCTCAGACTGGCTTTGAACTCACTGCGATCTTCTACCTTGGCCTCATGAATACAGGGGTTAACCATGCCTGGCTCCTACCAGTTCTTTTGGAAACATCATCACAGACATCATAGATACCATTTTGTCTGGACCTTCTAGATATCTTTTGAAAAGATAAAGACCATTTTTTTCTTCTAACATAACCATAATATCATTATCATGCCTAGAATTTTTAAACAATGACTCCTTCATATCAATGTCTAAGGAGAGAAAAGATTTGTTGAATTGTCTCATCTTTCAAAAAATATTACTTTGAATAAGCCAGGGTGACAGAAACCAACAATTTTCAACACAAAGACCCCTAAGCTCACAACATTAAAGCAGCCTTAATACTCACCCACCACGACTCAGGGAACTGAGCGGAAGAGGGGGCGGAAAGATTGTGAGAGCCGTGGTGGGGGAAACTATCCAGAGGCAAGGCACCCTTCAGTATCAACACACTTGGGCCAGGAGGACCGGGCTGAGTACTAGGCTATCCAGGGTCCCCTGCCACAAGGACTGATCCAGACGACCCACGGAGGAGGCTATCCAGCTGATTGGGGATGGGGAGGGGGGGCATTGGGGAATTGGGGATAACAACTCATTGTTTGCCCACTGAATAATGTAACTCATTATGGACTATATATATATATATTACTATATATATATTATATATATATATATTATATATTTATATATTTATATATACAATTATATATTATATATAATTATATATATTACTATGTATATATTACTTTGTGTCATTCAGGATCTGAACAATTTCTATCCCTGATAAACACATCTCTCATTATTTTTCTCTACATTTCCCACCTCTCTTCTACCCTCGAGTTGATTTGCTGAAGAGACAACAGTTTTTCCTATAAGACAAACTGCTATATGAGTGAGGGTAACCCTGCATTCTGGGTCGATGGCATCTCTGTTTCCTGCTAACAGCCACTTTGTTCTACGCTGTGGTCTTGACCAGATACTCTGGCAAAGGTGCATCATAGAAATGAGGTGTACTTCACTTCACTTCACATCATATCACATCGTGGGTCACACGGGACCTGGTTTCTTCCTGGGGAAGTCAGGAGAAAAGACCTGACTGAAGTCTTGTAGATAATAATTGTCGGTCCTGAGACCACCATCTGGCTCTGACACCACCATAAAACTTTAGTGATCAACTCAGGGGACTCAGGTCTCTGCAACCTGATCCTTTCATAACTGACTTGTCCCAGGCCCTTTAACTCAACAAGGGTCACTGTCTTTCAATAAAGGATGCAAAATAGGCTTTTTAAATTTGCATTTGCTAGCTTGAGTTATTCCTCTCAAGAACTTACCCATATCAGTCATTTGGTCATATAAAGTTTATATAAGATATATAAATATATATAAGATATATATAAGATAATTAATGCTTGGTTTTCTTCCCTCTATTTTAACCAATGTTAAACAGAAACATTAAGCAATTATGCACATGTATGTACATACATATTAATTTCCTATATATGCATAAAATATGAATATATACAGACGTATGTATATATGACTTGATTTTCTAGTATTTTTCTTACAAGACCAGTAAAGTATTTTGGTATTTTTGTTTGTGTAAGTATCATTGTGAGCACACTGATGTTAATGCAGCTTGTGTTTACATGCCTTGTGGTTATCTATTGATTTATTTAGTTATTGTGTTTATTTTATTTATTTACTTACCTATTTATTTATTTATTTTTGAGACAGTCTTGCTGAATAGTCCAAGCTGGCTCCCAGCTACAGTTTTCCTGACTCAGCCTTTGGGTTGTTGTTTATTTGGAAGCTGACAGTGTTTAGCCAGTGGAATGCTCTTTAAATTGACTGCTGAACCTGTCTGACAAAACCATGAAGTGTTTGGTGGCTTTGTTACTTTCTGGCTTAACAAGAAATCTCAGACTTATCCTGTACTTTTCCTGCGCTAGGTCATTATTAGTGATAAATGGTAGTCCGATACCATAGACTAGGTGTTAAGAGTCTTCATTGCCTCTCACTGCTTTTGGGTTTTTCAGTAGACAGAATTAGGAAAGTCTATGCACAAATGCACATATCTTACATATCTACTGAAATATGAATATAAACTTACACATATCTACCAAGATGTGGATATAAACATAGGTTTATCTATATGTGTATATTTGTTTATGCATATGTAAGAAATTCATATGTATGTACATATTTGTTTACTGTTTCTGTTTAAGTTAAGCAAACCTTTAATTTCCTCCTCTCTAAAAAGGTACTTCTACATCTTCTTTTTTACACTTTATCTATTTCAGAATTCACTCTGGAGCCATAAGTAGGGTTTGCTCATCACACTGTACAATTCAGCTTTATTGTATAAACATATCCAAACTCTTCTTTGGGATATATGGCTATTTTTAGTCTTTTCCACTTTCACTGTAGTGGGCAGTGGCTTGCTTTTGTTGGTGGGGATTTGTTTGTAAATCAAACATAGGACCTGACCTGAAACATGATATTTCATTAGCTTGGTGCACTGCTGAATGACCAGTGCAGCAATGAAAATCCCTGTGAATATTTATGTTCGTGTCTTGACAGTCTATGATAGGTTCCCAGAGGTGGAATCACTGGGTCAAAGGTAAGCACATTTCAGGTTTACTGAATAGTCTTCTCTCAACCTCGGGAATTACACTGAGACACGAGAGTCGGTGGCCTGAAATGGCAGATTTCCTATATGTATATACTTAACTTATTTTATGAGTATTATACAGTAAGAGATTAAAATTGAGCAGTTTTAACATTGTGCTGCAACAGGTTAGTTAAGACACAAATTATTTATTTCTGGAAGTTTCCATTTGATTTTTCTGATCCATACTAATAGATAATTTAAAATATTAGCATCTTTGTCTTCTAAATGGTGAGAGGTGACACACTTGTGTAAGTTAATTCATATTTCTCTTCTAATAAGCTGGTTTGAGCCCTTTTTACTATGTTTTTGGATAACTTGGTTTTCCTGCGAATTGTTCCTTTGTATCTTTTGCTCATTTTCCCAATCTTGATATTGTATTAGATATTATCCCTAATCTTTATGAACTTTTTCAGTTTACTATTTGTCATTTTATTCTGGTTATAGTTATTTATAATTATGTAAATTATTTCCTTTGTCTTTTTTTAATTGTCTCTTGTATTTGAGTTACAATTTGAAAAAAAATCCTTACATCTAGGTTCTAGAGCAATAGTATAATATAAACCACATGTGTTATTGTTATAGCTACATTAAACAGGTGAAATTAATTTTAATAATACTCTTCAGTTAGCCAACTATATCCAAATTTTATTTAAATAATTTGTATTTAAAAGTTATTGAGATTTGTGTCTGTATTAATATATATTAATTATATAAAATAACACTTCATTATATTTTCAGAAATGGCTGCAATGTTCTTTGCTCATATTCATGCTATCCCCCATATTAAATTTTTTTTAAATATTTTTTTTTATTTATTCATTTTCAAGCAGAGAGATACAGGAGAGAGAGAGAGAGAGAGAGAGAGCACCAAGGCCACCATCTTGTGGGTCTGGCCTATGTGGGTCCTGGGGAATTGAACCGGGGGCCTTAGGCACTGGAGACAAGTGCCTTAACCGCTGAGCCATCTTCCCAGCCCGTCCCCATATTAAATTTTTAAGAATTTGTTTGTTTTAACTTTCATCATATCTCAATTTGGTGACTAAATTTTTTTTGTAAATACTTGATTTGTATTTAAATTTCATGGGTTTGTAGTTGAAAGAAACTTCACACAAGCAAGTTGTTACAAGTATACTTGAACATTTTCCAAAACTAAATTAAGTTTCAGTTTTTGAACTTCAATTCCAGTTAGTTTAAAGTAAATCAAATGACATTCAGTTCTTCACAGTAGCCACACTGTGGTTAGTGGCTGCCATTTTGGAGAACCCAGAAGTAAGGTTGTCACTTTTATCTGCTTTTAGTATTGTGTGATTTCCTACTAACCTTTCAATATGAATTTGTCTCAGTGTTTGGTATGGGGACTGGATCCAATTTCATCCTTTACATGGTTATCTGGATATTTCAAACCTCTGCTTAAAAAGTCCATATTTTTGCCAATTGATTTTTCGATATGCCCCAATTATAGAATTAATTTCCTTAAGTAATCAGTTGCATTTCTTTATTTTCTATTTAGCTCTGTCCCTTCATGCTCCAGTACCCTACTGTTTTATCCATAGTGATTGTATCATATATTTTAATATTAAAACCATTCATGATGAGATACCATCTCATGCTTGGCAAATTTGTCAATATCAAGTGTTGGGCAAGGACATGAAACTGAAGGACCATGCATACAATGTTGATGACTCTCTAAATCGGTACTGATTTTGGAATGAAGTTGGGAAACCCAAATCCCTTAACCATCAGAGTAGCAGCAGAGCAATCTCTCTGGATAGAGCAGACAAGACTCATTGGGAGCAGTAACTTCAGTTTGCCATACTAATATGACCATTTTTTGCACACGTTGAGTTAGCTTCCCATTGAGAAACTCTTACCGCGTGCACGCACACACAGAGCAGCACTGTTCATAACAGCAGCACACTGAAGTGGCAGTGTGCACCCACAGACAGTAGTGAGAATAGCCCACAAGTGGGTGCCTCACCCTGTAGTACTCTCCTGTCTTGCCTTCCCACTAGGCATTATGCTCTTGAAATCGGACTGTTGAGAGGAAACACAAGCCAGAACAATGATGTAAAGAACAAAATGCTCAATATTCCAGTAGCACTTTGTTTAAGGAGAGTTTCTTATGTGAGCATCTACATTTAGAAAAGCCAGAGAATGATGAAGTGTGGAGGGATGTGGGTACTTGTGCGTGATGATAGGTGGCCCTTGGAAAGGAACACGTACGTGACTTCAAAGGTGCTTGCTGTCATGGTCTAGAGGTGGGCACACAGATGCCTGCTTGCTCTTTGTTTTGTTTAAAGCTTGCTGCATATGTGTTGTGTGGTTATTTCATAATGAAAGAGCAACCCAACTTCAGGAGCTAAAATCCATACTCAGAAAGACTAGGCAAAACTCGGGTCCATTGAAGCTTGAGAAAAATTCCTCCTTCTTGTTTCTAACTTAGTGGCAGTAACTTTTTAATTTGTCACAAAAGGCTGAAAGCACAGAATTCACTTTTAGTGTGTGAGTCAAGCAACAGGAAATACGTGTAGCATGTACGTGTATGTGTCTATACATGCATTATATATATGCAAGTTCCATCTCCAGGTGCAGCAATAGGTAGAGTTTTGAGTACTTCAACACTAAGTTAAAAGTAAAAATTTTTTGAGTCTTATGTAGCTCAGTTGGCCTCTGACTTGGTATGTAGACCTTGAAATTCTAATCCTTCTGCTTCTACCTCCCATGTACTGAGATTACAGGGTATAGGTTTGTACCACCATGCCTGGCAAGTGCTAATTTTTGAAGCCAACTTTTACTAAGCAAGTATTTTATTCTAGATGTAGTATATAACCTGGAAAACATCCCTGTGAAGAATTAGATATGGTTTCCTTTTACAGATAAATACACTGGTACTCAGAGAGGCTAAGCAACTTGTGCAAAGTCAAACAGGAAACACGTCTGTCTGACCCCAAAGCCATGTTCACAACTTCTGTTCTAGAACATCACGGGTTCTGCTCTGTTTCTCTTTGTTAAGAATCAGCAATCTTGCTCAATGGAGGCCCATCCCAGAAAGGTCATATTTTTGCTTCTTTAACATTTTGTACAGAGAGATCCCTGCGTCTCTCGGAGCAGTTCTTCCTGGTATCTGAGTGGATTTCCAGCAAGAGTTTTAAGCTTAATTCCTTCAGAACCACTAAGCAGTTGCTTTCCACCCTTCTGGCTTTCATGGATTTGCTGGCCTGGATAGATTTGATTCACCAGGTGGTGGGAGACCTGCTTGGGTGTTCTTCCTTTGATTTTAAATATGAAGCCTTCCCTATGTGGTATCCCCGAGATTCCCCTGAACTCCCAAGCCTCTCAGGTATGTATCCCTTCCAGCTCATTTCTCTAAGTTGTCAAATTTTAACACTATTTTTGTTTGTTTGAGAACCCGTACACCCTAAGTTATAATCACAAATCAAACTTATTTTCTGATCTTTTATCTGTGTCATTATTTAGCATGTTTTTGACACTCAAACTCAATACTTATTATGCTTTGAAGTTTGTCTTCTAAAGTCTCCAGCTTCTATTAACACCCCCCACACATCAACACACTTCTTTCTACGGATGTTTCCATCCAAAACTGTGCTGATGGAGGGATGGGATGGCACTGTGGGAAGGAGCATTGGAATGAGCTTTGGTTGCTAGGGAACCTGGTTTACTTAGAAATTGTGACTTCCAAAAATTATGTAGAAAACACAGCATAACTGCATGGAGCCTCTGTCCATTCTCTCTCTGTCTCTCTGTCTCTCTCTCTCTCTGTGTGTGTGTGTGTGTGTGTGTGTGTGTGTGTGTGTGTGTGTGTGTGAGAGAGAGAGAGAGAGAGAGAGAGAGAGAGAGAGAGAGAGAGAGAATATTAATTTGTGTGTGGGCACATGCATATATGCATATGTGTCCAGCACAGAGGTTGACTTTTGGTGTGTTCCTCAGTCACTCTCCGCTTGTTTTTTTGAGGAAGGTCTCTCACTGAGCTCAGTGCTAGGATCCCAGGCCCTGCTTTAAAGTGGGTTTTGGGGATCTGAACTCAGGTCCTCATGCTTCTCTGCAAGTACTTTACCTACTAAGCCGTGTCCCTTGACTTTGGCTATGGTAGAAGTGCCTGAAGCTACCGGGTCTCTCCCCCTAGGAGCTGACACACTTGCTCTTTCAAGGACGTGAAAGTGACAAAAGAAAAGAAAGCTTTTCTGAGTGCTGGGATGTAGCTCAGTGGTAGAGCACCTGCTTTGCACACAGGAGGCACTGAGTTTAATCCCTGCCATTGCCAAAAAATGACATGTTTATATAATCATAAGGTGATTATAAGAGTGAAGATGAGATGATGGCCCCCATATAGTCTTTGTGTGCCCCTTGATACCCCAAGAGGAAAGCTTTCAAAATGACACACACATACATATCTTCTTATAAAAGATCAGAAAATAATCTTATTTAAATATATTTTCACCTGTTTTCATTATATTTGAGTTCATGCCAAGTTTGTTTTAGGTTCAAATGTCAAAAAACATACTTTCTCATAGTCTAACTTCTCACATGATAGTTTTATGATGCTCGGTGTAAAGATAACATCTCTTACATGTGCTTTGATTTTTCACTTAAAAAAATCACCTTGTCTCAGATGAATCATGTTAAAAGTGAACCAACTTTTTACTTATACTCCTATGAATAGCAAAGAATCCCAGGGAATATATGTGGAAAATGAAGTTCATGGGAGATCCATCTTGGTTTTCTCCTACTTGGTCAGATCATGAATTCTCAATTTGTGGATCCTCTGTTGGATCTTAAATCTCATCAGTCACAAAAGCTGGATTAGATCAAAGACAAGGGAGTACTCTCCTTGAAAGAGAAGGAAAGAAACCTTGATATTTATGGCCAGGTATCACATGGAAGATGTGGTGGGTTATCTGTAGCTGGCAAAGAGAATGGGGAGGGCGCGGGGGGGGGGATTCATTGGGTTAGCACTGTTTGCTACATAGGGCCCAAGGATGTATTTAGAATGTCTAGATGTGCATCCTGGTTGCTTTGCCCTGATTGCTTTGTAAAAAGCTATTTAGCAAAGACTTTTACTTTTCAGGAACTAGCTGCATGTGTGAGAAGAAGGGCAGTGTGGGGGCCCTCATCCAAATTTGGATGCATCCTTCAGAGCAAAGGGTTTCTTCCTTCTTTCTACACTGCCCCCCTCCATTTCTCTATGGAATTGAGTCTTTGATGTGGAGCTAACCATGACTAGAACATTCTGCATGTCTAAAATGAGTGGGAAAAGTTAGGTATCCTAAATGATATTTCCCATCATAGAATGAATATACAACTACATTTGTCTAGTAACAAACATGAAAAAAACTGAGACAGTCTCTCAGGTAAGATTTCCTTCTAAGCTAAATGAAACCATTCCCAAGAGTCACATCTGAGCTCTGCCACATCCACTGAGTGCAGTGTGAGCATCTGTTAGACAAATGACTGCACGTCTGTCCAGAAATCCACAAACACTGTTTTCCCTCTGAAGCAAATGCAATACATCATCTTGGGTTATTTTGATAGTTTTAAATAAATCTTTCCCCTGTTTCCCTTTGAAGTGTCATGCCTTTTATGGGGATGGGGGAAGGCAGATGGGAACATTTAAGGAAATGGCAAACCATTCATGGCTACTGGGATGCCAGGGAGCATTACATTTTATGTAGCTATCTTTCTTCCTTTTTATCAAGTATAAAGAAAAAAAAGTCTTGTAACCCACTACACAAGGAATAGTCCACAGAGGACCTAGGCTACGGTTCATGCACTGCATGGGCATATGGGTGTCATTACATGTAGGTTAATGGGTATCAGGAGAAGACAGTGGGAACCTCTCACTATCTGGGCTTCTAAACCATCAGCAAAGGCACAGAGTCTGCCTTCTCTTTTTCACGCTTTGTTATCCTATCCCTAACTTTGTTAGCTCAGATGATGAATACCGCACCAAGCAGCTGGAGGATTAATAAACCAATAATCCCGAGATTAGGCCACTAGGAAGGAGAAAAGTGTCCTCAGTAGAAATGGTAACAATTCAGTATTTCCTTGCAGAGTAGGGAGATGACTCAGTGCACTTGGTAAAACATTAAAATTGCTCTATGGAAACTCGGGCTATGTGAGTGCTGGTATTATTACATCACATTGGGGAATGGCTTGTTGGTGTTATCAGTGGTGTGTTGCAAATCAAACATGAAAAGTCTGAAACTACTTTTCATTACCCTAATGGACAGCTGAATGAACAGAAAGACTATAGTGGCCTCTGGAGTGTAAAAGGTTTGTGCTTATAGGTGAACCTTGCCTCCAAAGGGATTTCTGTACCCCATTTGTGAGACTCCTTGGGGCCCTAGCTATGGGAGCCCTTCTATCAGTGAGAAACCACTGGTCTACTGATTTTTAAAAAAAAAATACTTCCTTCCTTTTCTTTCCTTTTCCTTCCTTCCTTTTCCTTCCTTTCCTTTCCTTCCTTCTTTCCTTCCTTTCTCCCTCCTTCCTTCCTTCCTCCCTTCCTCTCTTTCTTTTCAAGCAGAGAGAGGTAGAGAGAAGAGAGTCAAGACAAGAGAGACCGCGCACACCAAGGCCTCTAGCCACTGCAAACAAACTCCAGATACATGGGCCACCTTGTGCATTTGGCTTCACATGGGTACTGGGGAATCAAACCCTGGTCGTAAGGCCTTGCAAGCAAGCACCTTAACTGCTGAGTCATCTCTCCAGCCCTTCACTGGTTTTTTAAAGATTATTTTTGTTTATTTATTTTTAGTATGTGTGGGCGTTGTATGCACATGTGTGTACAGTATGTGTGTATGTGTGCTGAGGCCAGAGGAGGGTGAAAGTTGCTCTTTTTGCTTAGATTGGATGACCAGTGAATCCCAGCAATCCTTCTGTCTCCACCCCTTCATCCCTTGGGTTACAGGAATGCAAGGCTAAGCCTGGTCTTAAGTGGGTGCTGGAGACTGATCCTCAGGCTCTAGTCCCTTCTGGGTCTTTGATTGCTCTGACTTCATTCAGTCATTGAATCTCAACCAAAAAGGACTGTCATTTGTTAGAACCAGGGACTTTGCCAAATTGATCTATAAATTAAAATATTAGCTACAAGGAGAACATTTTGTCTGTGCTGGATATAGGGAGGAGAAAGGAATCCCTGATAAGACTGGCTAGAATGTGAGGTGTGTCCTCCTGAGCCCCACCACACTTGGCTTCATGAATACTCTTGACATTTGAAACAGCAGTTGTAAGTTGGTCAGGTTTCACCACTTTTTCTCCTCCACTCTAATCAGATGACATCTCATGCATAACAAAAACAGCACATTTCACTCTGACAGTGCGCATTCAGAAATATTCCAACAAAGCCCATGCCTTAACATGGCTGTTCTCACAGTGACCCGATGGATTTGGATGCCAGCTCGCTTTCTATAGGCGACTACAAAGAGTTATTTCAACCAAGGTGAAATATGGGTAGTTTTTAACACTGACATCTCCTGTTCAGCACTTCCCCCCCATTTTTCCTCAGTGTACGAAGACAGCTTACTTGGGCACATTATGGTTTGGAGATGGACTGGGCCCATGTGTTTACTCAAGTGAACTGGGTAGCGCCTTGCTGAGGCATCACCACTGAGGACACAGTTCTCTGTGCCCTGCTCGTTGCAGCAAGTATGTTCTGGTCCTTGGCCTTTTGCAGGTAGATATCACTTCCCACCATTGGGAGGAGGTCAAGGAAGTGAAGCACCCATGTGGGGTGAAGAATGTGGGCGCCAGGAAGGGTTAGGGAAATGTGTAGCCAATGATCTCAGGTGGAATTTAAAGGCACATGGTCTTGGGTGTCCTACTGGAATTAGGGATTGGTAATGGATCTCGGTGAATTCAAACAGAAAGAATGAAAAGGAAGAAAGTGATCTTTGGCAAAGTGGGAGAAAAGACAGCCATGAATTACCAACTCCTTACCCAACACTGATCAGATCCTTGCTGAGAGGTCCAGATTGTGGCTCACAATGGACTTGACAGATATATGCTGAATTGAATTAAATGTTGCAGGGACTCCAGAGGCTCTGGGATTCGTTGTTTTATTTCCCATCTCTGTGAGCTACTGAGCAATGCCTGACTGTTGTGAGCTGTACCCAGAAGGCTTTGCTCTTATTTATGCTCTTCCCCAGCAGCACTGCCGAGCAGCTACCAGTGAGAGAATCAAAACATTTATATAAATTTGTGTAATGGCAGGGAAAGAAATATAGCAGAGTAGGGATAAAGTATGAAAAATTGGCAAACTTATGAGAAATAAAAATGATATAGTAGACACTCCATGTGGAGAAGAAGGTGTAGAGACAGTAGGAAATTTATTCTTTTCAATATGAATTGAAATAAATGTCTGATCTGAAATTTTAAAATAATATCTATAACCAGAGGCTTTAGGACAAAAGCCTGGTTTCTATCAGACCACCCATTCCCAGTACACTAATTAAAGAGACAGTCAATGATGAAAAGCAGAGATTTATTCACTGTGGCCACATTAAGAAGAGGAGCAAATAAAAAGGTTCAGTGACCCCCCCCAAGTCCATCTCAGGGTCCTGGCATGAACTTAGGTTTAAATAGAGAGAGAATTGAAGCAAGGGACAAGAGACCTGCATAATTAATCAGTCTTGCTCGAGATGTCATTGATCACTGTCTCAGCTGCCCTCCCAGATCACATGGTAGTAAAGGAAGCCTCCACTGCTTGGGGTGGGGGCAAGCTGGCACTCTGGTGCAGCCTCACTTCCATGGATGGTTAGATTTATGGGGAGGGTCTGCCCAGGGGATTTGCACGATGTAATAGATGAAGACTCAGGCGGAAAGGTTAGACAAAGACCAAAGTAAAGGAGGAATATAGACACAAAAACGTAGCCTGAGATGCCAGGCCACATCCTGTGCTCAGTTACTTTGTAGCCCCAAGTGAGGACTCAATGCTTCTCATATCTGTTTCATATCTAATAAATATGCTGCAGTGTTTTTATTTCAGAGTTTGTTAATGTTAATGGTCAGTAAAAGCAAAAGCTGTGTTAAAGATCTGTGAATAGTTTCATCTAAGAAATATGATATTGAAAGCAATGTCCTGATAATTTCATGGCTGAATATGTTTTAAGAAATGGTTATTTCTCTTTAGGAGAGTTAATCCTGAAATACAGAATGTTTCTCTGGTTGATGTCTTGGATTTTGTGCTTTCATCCTAATTTCTGAAGGTGTTGAATGATCCAATTTGTAATAGCACAAGACATTTCGTAGATTGGGCCTTGGTTTGTTAGACAGTGTTAAAACAACATCGAGTGTCCTTTCATCTCCAGATGGACACATTTCTGGAAATTGCAGTGAATTACAATGGATTTTATGTGTCTAAATATTGCTAATGGCTTATGATGATATTGAACAAGAACTTGTAATCAGGTTTTAGATTTTCTTCTAATATATCCTTTGGATTTGACCTAATGAAAAGTTAATTTACCAAAACATATGTCTTTTCTCTAAATCTCTAGATTTAGAGTGTCAACTGCAGTTGCTTCTCTCAGGCAATTGTAAAATACTACATAGATAACGTAAATGAAATTTTTTCGGTTTGGAGGAAGTGCTGATAATTCTTTGTTTGAATGTGAATCTATGTGACTTAAGGGAGAGCTTGTGACCAGATGCAAGAATCCTAGGTTCAATCTGGTTTCAGGGTTTTCGTCTTTGCGCAGGTTTAGTAACCTGCTGGACTCTGGAGGCACCTGAGGGCTCTTCTGCAGGTGGACCAGAGGAGTTCCTCCCTTATCAATGACTGCCAAACAAGGATGTTGATTTGTTTTTTGCAGTAAAGTATGGCTTCTGAACAGCTTTCCAAGGTTTGAAATTAGGGCATTGAGCATTGAGTGCTGACTTTTCCTTAATCTTAATCCACCATAATTAATGTGCATTGGTTTTGTGCAGTCTTCAGATGCCTCTGACTTCAGCTTGTCTTTTCACAAGCCAGTTTAGTCCCATCCAGTCCACCAAGGTGGCCTCACTGAGTTCTGGGTCCCCCTGTCAGATACCAAACTTATTTGATGCTCTCCTGGTGCTAATGGTATGACAGGGAAACCTAAAACTTAAAAAAATAAGATGGTTGTATATTGAGAACTCATTCAAAAGGGCTGTTTATCATCTAATAAAATCTCAGAGAAACTGAGAGGTCATAGCCTTGTGGTCTGAATCCACCTTTTTGTGGTGGATTCTGTGGTGAACATCACATTGTTGGGTGGTTTTTATATTTCTGTTGTTTTAGTTTAATTACTTCCCCAACACATATTTAAACACTGGTCCTGTGAGACCAAACAAAGATTTTTTTTTAGGAAACAATGAAGCCAGGTTTCACTATCATGTGTAAAGAAGATGACATTGTCACTTCTCAGTGGTGGCCAGTGGGCCAGGAGTGGGTCTTCTTGTATGTAAGGAAAGTGTGCTTGAAGGTATAACTTAACAAACTCAGGGTCTGTGCACATGCCTTTAGTAGGTGATCATCCCTTGGGGGGGCATAGGTGGGATAAACAATATTATTTGCTTATTTCTTAAAGAAGCCAAAGCAAAAATAGCATAAGGATCAATCATGTGAAAATAAGAGAATGTTCGTAGGCAGAAATACAATCTGTCAGGCCCTGCCTAGTGACATTACAGGTAGTCTGTGGTTGGACATGAGTTCCCTGTAGCTGTATGAAAGGAAGAAGCATGATTGGTTACGAGATTCAGTTATAAGAATAAAAACATCATGGCTTTGGACAAAGTGGCTTTTCTTGCTGCTGCTACTTCGGGGGACCTTTCTTCAGAAAGGACACTGTATTGATATTTAACTTTGCCTGGGAAAACTCTTGATGTCTTCCCAAGATTTTCTAGAAATTATTTTGTTGTGTATAAACAGAGCGCATTGTAAAATACCACGTCTTGCGCATCTGGGGACTCACCTCTCAGGATGGTAGTAGAACTCTCGTCCTTGGAGCACCTCCATGATCTGCTTGGTGGATTTGTTGCTGGGTTGATCCTGCAGATTCTGAAGTCCTCAACCAAGGAAGTACCTGGGACTCACTGTGCTGTGTTGCAGGCATGATAAGACTCAAGTGTGAGAAATTCTCCAAGTGCTAGTACTTGGGGTTGGGGATGTGGCTCCATAGTGGACCATTTGTGCATGTGGATAGTGCGTTTGCAGTCAGCTCTAGCGTTGATTTGAGCTCAGGGTGGTAAGAATGACCGAAATAAGGGAGGGAGGAGTTGCTTTGGTTTAGCATAGATGTCCTGTGTGAACTTGTCAATGACGCCTGAGATGATTTCAGGTCCACTCATGTGTTTGAAATCTGGAGAACATTTCTTGTTTTGGCAAACTTCGGAGCTTAGTCTCTGAAGCAGCAGCAAGTGGTCAGACCTGACCTGACCTGAGGGTGTGTTTCTAAGAACACAGGAAGCTGAGGCATCAATGAGTCTGAGGACACAGGCGATTGTCATAGAAAATGAAGTGATAGGGCTTGCCAGCTTGGCCTTACTCTTAGAGCCTTAGAAAGAGGTCATGTGACCAGTGCCATGACAAGGACATCTTCAGGTCTGTTTTGCCATTAGGGTTTTGCCAAGGAAGTTAGAAGGAGGAATGTCAGAGGCAGAGAGCTGAGCAAGGTAAGCTCCCTCTGTACACTTGCCCCTCTGTGTACACAGTGTTGGTGCCCTCCCTCCTTCCCTCCTTCCCTCCTTCCCTTGCTTCCTTCCTTCTCTCCCCCTCCCTCCCTACCTCCCTTCCTTCCTTCCTTTCCCCTCCCTACCTTCCGTTCTCCCTCCCTCCCTCCCATCCTTCCTTTCATATTTCCATTCTTCCAGGTAAAACCCAGGTACCATTGTATATCTTCTTGTGTGGTTTTAAATAACCACACAATGCTGACAGATCACAGAGGGCTTTTGCAGTAGAATAAGTAGAATATGTGAATTGAGAGTGTCTCATTCCACTTCTTAAAGGCCAAGCAAGACTGAACCAGAAGTTCATAGTTGTTCAGTAAGTGCGTATTGAATTAATTTAGTTGCACCCTGGGAAAACTGTCTCTGGGTTGCTTGTGGAAGAGAGACAAACATTATTTAGCTTGGCCATGTAACCTTGAGGTATTTGGAAAAGGCCTTTGGTGGGAAACATGTTATTAAAAAGCAAAATCAAATGCCTAACCAAATGATCAATTTGGCAATAAGGGTTCCAACCCCATATCTAATTTTATTTTCTTGCATACCGCTTTATTTAGCATCTTGGATCGACTTTTTTGTTGTTGCTATTGGTCTTTGGTTCAAGCCTTGAAATATCATTTCTAAGCTTTATGATTTAGGGACTAAACTCAGTGGCTCAGATGACTTGTTCATTGATTATCTTGCCTTCCTTCCCATCACTAAAGTGATGTTTTTGTCTTACCCTTGTGCAGAGGGAAAGCCAAGTGCTCATACCTCTGTGACTACATTTCTCAGCCTTTGAGAATCAACTGATGAAGCCCAATACTGCTCATACAGGTGACATGATACTATAAGTGACTCTCCCCTCCCCTAGAACCTAATGCCAGACCAGTTGACAGCTGCCTGTGGTTCTTGGGCCTCTATCTTGGAACCAGCTTTCAACCTGTGGGACATAACTTCCTGTAGCTCTTCCTAACTCTCACCCAGACCTGGCACTGGAATGTCGAGTCAAGTGTGGGAGGCTGGACTAGACTTGGGCAGGGGTCAGTAAAGGTTCTTTATGTTTAAAGAGCACTAACTGGGCTGACAGGAGGCCAAGGTCTCCACTGTTGGCTTTGCTATCAATTAGAAGTGTGACTCTGAAAATTCATATAGCCTCTTTGACTTATTTTCCTTATGGTTCATGACAAGACGATGTCTAGACTGTTTTACCGATGCACTCTGTTGCAGTAGGCCTGGGATGGAGTTCCAGAATGTGCCCATTTTGCAAGTGCTGTTCAGGTGGGGCCCACACGGTCAGAAGCACGTGGTGCAGATAAGCACTTTCCAAACTGTTGGAGGTGATCCATTAAGGAGTCATGAACTCAATTTGGATTTCTGCAGTGTCCTTTAAAACGTGAAAAAGAGATAAGAGAAAGTGTCAGGGACATCGGGGAGTGGGGCTCGGCAAAGTTAGAACGGGGTGCTCTAAGTGCTTAGCTGTTTGTTACAGCAGCGTTACACACCCATGCCTACTCACTGCTATTGACTTGAAGAGCAAACAGGAGATGTGGCATTCATCCTTCTCTGGGGGTACTGGTGATTTCACAGGGGTGACTGAACCTCTTGCTGCTGATGGTGGCACCTGAACTGCCTCAGGACAAGTGTGTTGGTTCCATTACCTCAGGACAAAGCTTTTCTCAGTGTCATCCAATGCAGTAAGAAGGCTCGTCCTAAGTCTTTTCCTCAGGAATGTAAGTATACACCCACCTCTTATCCATGGTTTTAAGTATCCATTGTCAACTGTGATCCAGAAAGACTAAGTGGAAAATTCCAGAAATAAAGGAGTCCTAAGTTTTAAAGTGCATGCCATTCTGATGAGTGTGATGACATCTGTTATCATCTTGTCCCATCCGGCCTGGAGGGTGAATCCTGCCTTTGTCCAGGGTATCCATGCTGTATATTCTACCCACCAGGTAGTGATTTGATGGCTGGGTCAGTGACCAGTTGTGATACTGCTGTATCTGTGTTCAAGTAATCATTATTGTACTCAGTGATGCACAGGGGCGGCGCTGGCAATGTGAATATGCCAAAGAGAAGCCATAAATGATTCCTTTGAAAAGATGAAAACACAATAAGAGACTTTAGGAAAAAGAGAAGCTAGGTAATAACTTTTCTCACAGTATAGTCATAATTGTTCTATTTTATTATTGTTCATCCCTGCACCTAATTTTCAAATTTATCACACATAAGTGCACTTAGAGAAGCATGGCTATATAGGGTTTATTACTGTTCTGGTTTGGACCCTAAAGGCTGTATTGGAAGGTTGGTTCTCAGTGTGGCACTTAAGGTAATAGAGCCTTCAAGAGGCAGCACACACTGGAAGGTACTTGAGTTTGAAGGCCATTGCTCTCAGATGGGAATAATCTTAGGCTTGCCAGTGAGTTAGTTCTGATCGAGCCTGTGGTTATAGCATGACATGTTCATCTTCTTTGGCATTTGGCTGATTCTTAGTCCATTTCTTGTGTATGTTGTAATGCAGATTGGAGTCAGGAAGGCCCTCCAGAATGCCGGCTTCAAGCTCTTGGACTTCTAGAGATATAAACTACATAATCTTTTCTTTATAAAGTACCCAGCCTTAGGTATTGTGTCATAGCAGCAGAAATGAAATAATGGATGTACTACTGCCTGTGGTTCAGGGGCCCTCTGGGTGTCTTAGAACAGTCTACTACAGATACAAGAGGATTACTGTAATAGAAGCCTTTTTCTTTCTACTTAATGAAAACAGGTTCCAAGCCGGGCGTGGTGGTGCACGCCTTTAATCCCAGCACTCAGGAGGCAGAGGTAGGAGGATTGCCATGAGTTCAAGGCCACCCTGAGACTACATAGTGAATTCCAGGTCAGCCTGGACTAGAGTGAGACCCTACCTCGAAAAACCAAAAAAAAAAAAAAAAAAAAAAAAAAAAAAAAAAAAAGAAAGAAAGAAAACAGGTTCCAGACCAAAAAGTTATCAGAAATAAATAAAGCCTTTACAGGAGCAAAATCATCTTACTACATATAGAGATAGTTTATGGAAAGAAAGCCTTCTTGCTGGTATTTGCTCAATAAATATTTTTGGATGAATATCTCAATTCCAAAATGCTAAATAAGACTTTTACTTATTCAATCATTTGTTTCTTGAAGAGATGATATTTTAGTAGTTTTTTTTTCCCATTATCATGGGTGATTTTCACTCACAAGAATAACAACAGGAAAAGAATAAAATTTTTCAAAAATTAACCTAGCAGACTAGGAGGCATATGACAGAATTTGTTAATTTAATTTTACTCATTATACATAATCCCATGTGCCCACATGGGAAATGGTTTCAAAGTGTCTTTGGTAGTTTTGTAATAATTTCAAAGATCTGGCAAAGAAAAAAAAAACAAGAATATCTATCAGCCAGTGCTGTGGGACTCTTCTTTGAATTCCCCTCACAGTTAGATTATGATCCTCATGAGAAAACCGGTTTCATGACTTCAGGGTTACACCTCATTTTTATGAAAAACAGCATTACTCAACATGATTACCTGCACCGCTCTGCAGGCTTGGCTCTGCATGCCTGGTTTTTTTGGAGCCCAGTGTTCATCAGACGAGGACACTTGGCCACCCCGAGCTGTCTGAGAGGCACAGGACCGCTGAGGGCAGTGCACAGGAGCCATCTTCTCGCCTTTGTGGGAGACATGCGGGGCCTTAAAGCTGACCACACAGAAAGACTAGCACACTCCCCTTAAAACTATAATTGCTTACATGTAACTTCATGACTTTGAGTGACAGTTGTCGATGTAATCTTGGAAAACCAGTGGGAGTGTCATTAAGCCAGATTGACTATGACAACAAATGGATGTCCCTTGTCTATGATTCCTTCAAGGAATGAATGAGTGAGTGAATGAGCAGGTGAGTGTGTGTGCACAGTGTGTGTGCACAGTGTGTGTGTATTTTAGTTGATTTATGCTCTGCCCTAATGCTTTTTGGCTTAGCACTACTCCAACAGCAACAAGGAAATTGGCTGTCTAGGCAAGGCAGGGCATGCTACAAGCTGGGAGGATTGCTGTTACAGTGCGCTGCAGTAAAAGAAACACTGCATATAAGGAATATGGCCTTTGCTAGCATCAGGGAAAAAAAATCAGTCAGAATTTAGAGCTGCTTCCATAGCGACAATGCTATTTTTTTAAGTACAGTTAGATCCTAAGCACACCCTTCCCCCAAAGACATCCGTGTGTCAAGATAGCTTTCAGAGTGGTTTTGGAATCCTTGGGCAAGGCTTTCAGTTATTTTCTTTTACTCGGGATCAGCTATTTACTTTACATCAAAATTGCTTCACATTATAGATCTCAAAAATTAAGACTTTAGAATTGCTCTCTTGATTTAAAATGTGTCAGCAGGGATTTAAAATTTGGGGGTTTTCATAGTAATCACAAAAGGAATTTTTGTCATTTATGTGTAATCTAATTTTAGAACTTTGAACTCAAAATACAGAATTACCAAGTAAAAGAGAAGCTTCAGCTAGCCGTGTATGCTCTCCTCCCTCATCACTGAGATGGTCACGTCCCAGAGCAGAAAGGGAAATACATACATATATATCTTACTCATGGACCGTCTCTTCACTGTGGCTGAGTGTTGATCAAGACCTTGGTCCACCAATGGAGTGATTCATAAAATGGAAACTCTCTGATGCTTCCTGGGACCTTCAGGTTCACTGAGGTTTTGTCCTGTCAGGTTTGTCAATGGCTCTCAAAAGACTCTGAACCCCAGAGACTGTCATCAAGAATTCACTGGGCCTTTCTTCTCTAGATTCATGTACTTTACACATTGCTTTCTCTTACTTAATGTCAAGACCTACAGACACTGTATTAGGCTGGACAGCATAATGCCAGTTTGTTAATGAGGCCCATTGAAAACGTCAGTGTTTTTCCTGAACCACAACAAGTTATTTTTTTTCTTTATTGTCCATAATGAGTTACATTGTTTAGTGATCCTGGCATGAGATGAGCCACCACAGTCATATGGGGGAGGATCCATATGGAACCCCACAGAGAATGATTGGATGAACAAGGGACCCACAGCCATAGCCATTCAATCAACAAGTTATTTTTTTAAAAAGTTTTTATTTATTTATTTATTGAGAGAGAGAGAGAGAGAGAGAGAGAGAGAGAGAGAGAGAGAGAGAGAGAGAGAGAACATGAGAATGAATGGGTGAGCCTGGGCCTCTTGTCACTGCAAATAAATTCCA
>PVHP010018682.1:0-30152 GCA_004024765.1 Zapus hudsonius
CTCTCTCTCTCTCTCTCTCTCTCTCTCTCTCTCTCTCTCTCTCTCTCTCTCTCTCTCCCTGAAAATGAATAAATAAAATATTTATAAAAGATTTGTTTTAAAAAAAGAAAAACCTAGAAACAAAAATATCCTACTTATTCCAAAGCTAAAATCTTCCTATTGCTATTAAACATGACGAGTAATATCCAAAGACTAATTTCAATTCATGATTTTCTTTTCTAGAAGGCCTTAGCATCCAGAATAGCCCAAAACCTAAATCCAGAGACTCTGAAGATCTCAACAGTAAAACAGACTCACCCACCATGACTCCAAACTTTTCAGAAGAGAGGGCTGAAAGACTGTAAGACCCAGGGTAGGGGAGAATATCCAGAGACATTGCCCCCCTCAAAAAACACCACACACACACACACACACACACACACACACACACACACACACACACACCACTGGCTACTGCGTGTACAATTCATAACCCTCCATCCGTGGACCAATCCAGCATTCCCACTGAGGAGGGACTTCAGTGGCTTGGGTGCAGGGAGGAGGGAAATGGGGGTATGAGCAAAGACTTGCTCATACACTCTTTCTAATTATTAACAATAAATTTTTTAAAAAGATTCCAGAACAAGAAGATCAAATGGTAAAAAAAAAATAAATAAATAAAAAACAACAACAACAACAAAACCCACACATAGAAAAACAAACCCAAGGCTATTGAGAGAAAGACAAAGCCAGAACCCAGTCTGATTAGATCTCCCCAGCACAGGCGGTCCTCCTAAGGAAGAAGTTTGATCTGTAGGTCAAAGAGCAAATACTTCGAAAAACATAATGAGGAAAGCTCATGCTGGCCAACAGTAAATATCCTTTCCTTTCTTGCCATGTTACAGAATTTCAACCAACACCTGATGTTGCATAAACTGTAGTAAAAATGTGCAAAGCATCTAGCAGAAATATTCACCCACTAGCCAATGGAAACCACAGGTGGATTCCAGCTGAATACTGTATCTCTCAAAAAACCCCTCCAGACCCGCAGGAGCCTGGGCCTCAAGGTCACTCAGCAAGACCACTCCTCTTAAGGGAGAATAATCCCAAACCTTTCCAGGAGGTTAGTGGTTTATATCTTTAGATCGAGATAAAGGACAGCTCAAAGAAGGTTAGGTCCTGAGATGAATTTCTTCCAGCACCGCCAAGCAATCTAGATAAGACCTCAAGTGGTCTCTTTGAATTCCTTTACATCTTTATTGCAACCGCTCCTACTATTCTGCTCCTAGAGGCATTATCAACAGAATGCGAGGAATCAAAACAATTCACAATGTGAAATGATAACGGCCATGGCTGTCAAATCAAAAGGTCCACTACTATAAAGAAGTTTCTGGAAGAATTCTTGCATGAATTAATTTTACAATCCTAACTGGGCTGTAAGAGAAAAGAAGATTGAAAGCCCCAAAGAGTTACTCCAGGAAGCAGTTCGCCCTGCTAGGTTCTGTCCCACCTTTAAATGTGAATACATAAAAACACTGTTTTGGAAATAGAAGTACTAAAATATCCAAGCAGCTGTTAACTGTGTCTCAAGAGTCCATCATATCTTTGTACAGTCTCTCTTGGGTTATCAAAACTAGGACTTGCCAGACATGGTAGCACATGTCTTTAATGCCAGTACTCTGGAGGCAAGAGGTAGGTGTGTTCAAGGCCAGCCTGGGGCCACAGAGTGAGATCCAGGTCAGCCTGGGCTAGAGTGAGACCCTACCTCAAAAAACCAAAACAGCAACAACAAAACCCAAAGAAATACACACACACACACACACACACACACACACACACACACACACTCACAAAACTTAGAGCTTATCCCAGTAAAGGCAAGTGGTTTGAGCATATAGCAGAAACAGAAACAACATTGATCTGTTTGAATCACAAAAACAAAAACCAAGCTAGGCCTCTGGCAAGCGAAAGCCTAAATGCATGGCTTCCTCTCACCCCATACAATTCCAAGCAAAGAAACATGCCCAACCTGTCTCCATCGATACCTTCTACCAAAGACTGGAAAAGGCAAAATTCACATGTTTATATTGTCTAATTAAAAAAAAAATAAATGAAGCCCAACATATGCCTTTCATTCCAGCACTCAGGAGGCTGAGGTAGGAGGATGGCTGTGAATTCAAGGCCAAAGTGGGGTACAGACTGACCACACTTGGAAAATATGGGGGGGAAAAAAGAGGTGGATGATAGTTGTGAAAAGAAGTAAATACAAAGAAATGGATTCAGAAACACAAAGCCAGAGTAGAGAAATCTCTAGTGTCTGACCGAGTTGTGTTTAACAGCTAGGATTGGAAGAGCTGTTCTTGATAAGTCCTGGGAACTGTGCAGTACAGATTTGGAGGTTTCTAGAATTTGACAAGTGCTAAAGCTTGTGCTTGGATCAGGGCCCTCTTTTGAGAATTTCCACAACACATTTAAAAGCAGGTTTCCATGTGAAGGTTTGCGGAGTTCTACCACAGTTCTGGAGTATCTTCCACAATAAATCCCACTTTAAAAAAATTTCTGAATGTAACATGGTAATCCATTTGGACACAAAATAGTTGCATGAAACCTACCATTGTGACGGTGCAGAACACACAGCCATAGCCTCTTTGGAGGCACAGTGTGGTGGTAGCTTAATACACTCCCAGGATCTGAAAAACCATACGGTACTAAAACGCTAAAGACTAAGAATAATCAGAGAGAATCCAACAGATTCTTATATTTACTTTTCCTTAAGTTAGATTGTTTTCCTAATCAATGAAGTGGAAGATACGCCAAGAGAGAAAAGAGAACTACATGATTACCTAAAATTCTTTCTAGTTCACGGAAGATAAACATAAATTCCTAGATTCTTCTCCATTGACTCACTAACCACATAAAGGTGCTCTAACCAGCCGGAAGTTCCTGATTTAAATTCCATTTTATGTTTGCTGTCTAATGACGTCTTCGCAAGGCTCCTACAGCATGGAGAGGAAACAGCATGGGCACAAATGTGTCCCCCAAAGCTGTCACCGGGTGCAGAGGGGTTTGAGGAGCAGGTGTGTCTCTTGCCAGCTTTGCACAACCTGCCTGTGACCTCCCCTCCCCCAGCTCCTCCCCTTGGGTAAAAGCTGGAGTTCTCCTGAGCCCAAGTACTCATCTCGCGTTCAAATCCACACGTGGTGGCGTGGAAAGCTGCCACACGTGGCGTCTTTATTATACCTATCCGTGAACGCCCGTGCCAGGCGGGCCGGCTGGCGCATCTGGAAGGCCAGCCCTCCAGTCGGCGGAGCGGGGCTGGAAGCGCGGCGGCCCCCGCGCCCGGCGCGCGCCCTCTGCTGGCCCGTCGCCTTGAGCTCGCTGCAGGCTCGGGAGGGGACATCGCGCGGAGGCCCAGCTGTCCCGGGCCCCCAAGTCTCCTGGATCTCGACGGAGCCTCGTCTCCCCTCACCCGCGGGCTGGGAGGCGGGGGAACGCATGCCACTTCCCCTGCCACCTCTTTTTCCAAACCCCCGGCGGGCGCAGGAGGAGAGTGGCGGGGAGACCCGGAGAGGGCAGGGCGAGAGGAGAGCGCACGGCGAGGCCCGAGCACGCCCCGGACTTGGCACCGCTCGGTCGGGCCCGGGAGTGGCGAGGAGGGGACTGGCGCTGGAAGAACCGGGCACGTCTCCCTAGCACCTCACCCCGCTTGGCGCAGGGTCGCAGGTGCGGTGCGGGAACTTGGATCTTCCGAGCAGGTTCTTCCCTAAGTCAAAGCGGGCTGGAAGTCACGAGATCAGACTGCAAACCTGATTTGTGTGCACTTCTGATTAAAGACATGGAGAAGAATAAAACGCACTTGCAGGTCCCACCCCGTGCCCCCACGGGCAGGCACATTCACGCCCGCTCCAGCATAGGCATTCTCTATTTTTTTTTTAAAGTGGGTAATACAGTTCACTTCCAGCATGAACAACGAGGGCTTCTTGAATATTCTAAGTGATGATGGAAAAAGAAAGGTGACGCTTCATTTATTTATGGTTTCCCCCAGGAGGAATTCTGCCAGGGAACAGTAAGTCTCCCCTTCGCCCTCCATTTCGGAAGTTCATGATGTTGCCCTGAGTAATCGCGTGGGTATTACAGAATTATTTTAAAAGGGTTTTGCGTCCAGTCTAACAGTTAAAAAAAATCATCAAGAAAAGCTCCCTACCCAGAGATAATTCCCCTTCAAAATAAAATCCGAATATACCGAGAAAGTACAAGTCGACATAACCAAAGGCAATCCAAACCAGAGCCAGGGGGACTTGAAACTCGAATTTTACATTCCGTTCCGCCCGTGCAAGGCTAGGCTGGGGGGGGGGGGCGGGTTGTGCCGTGCCTGGTGGATAATCGGGTTAATCCAGTAGACAAAGAATAAACCAATAGCCCTCCCACCTCACTTCCCGCTCCCCTTCCCCTCCCCCTCCCGCCCCCTGGGCGCGGGGGACACGGCCGGGGGAGGACTGGCCCCGAAATGGATTCCGCACCCAGGCGAAAAGCTGAAACTGGGTTTTAAAGGTTACCACCGGACGGTCAGGAGGAGTTTGAAACACGCCGGCTCCCCACCACCACCACCCCTCTTTCCAGGTGGCGAGAAGAAAGTTCCCCAAGTCAGTCCCGGGGGCGGGGTGGGGTGGGGGAGCCTAAGGTCAGTGTCCCCTTGCAACTTAGCCCAAGTGACCCGGCGGCGGGCGGGAGCGCAGCGCAGCGCAGCGGCCCGGGCGCGCGGGGCGGCGCGGTTGCCCTTTGGAAAGCCTCCTGCGGCTCGGAGCGCTGGCGGGCGCTGGAGTGCGAGTGAATGTAGCCCCGCGGAGCCAATGAGCGGGGACCGGATGCGATATATCCTCTGGGACAACAACTGCTCTGTTCCGCCTCGGATCCACATGACGCCATTTACTGCAGCCGCGGCCGCCGCACAGCTCCCTGCCTCCTCCTCCTCCGGAAAGGCGAGGGCGCAGGCCAACGGCGAGCCCCCCCCGACCGGGCCCCAGACCCTCCTCCTCCTCCTCCTCCTCCTCCTTCTTCCCTTCCTCCCCCTCCTCCTCCGCACCCACCGCCCCCGCCTCGGCCTCGCCGCCGCGCCTCCACTGCGCCCAGTCTGCACGGCCCAGAGCTGCGCGCCGCAGCGCCCGCGGAGGACCGGGGCCGGCGGAGCGCGCAGCCTGCGCCCAGGCCCCCAGCCGCCCGCCCGCCCGCCCGGCCCGGCTCGCGGCCCCGCGATCGGTCCCCCTGCGCGCGCGCACCCACGCCGCCGGGCCGCCGCGCAGCAGAGCGCAGCGCGGAGCGGAGCGGAGCAGCGCCGGGCCATCTGCCTTTTAGCTTCTTTGTAAGGCCGGTTCTTTGCTCATTCGCTCCGCAGCCAGGAGGAAAAAAAAAAGAAAGAAACTCGCCGTTGGCGCTTCGGCCTCTTGTTCATTGAGAAAAAGACAGAGAGAGAGAGAGAGAGAGAGAGGAAATACTCCGCGTGCGCTTCTGCAAGGGGGGTCGTCTCTAGCCCCAATCCCGGAGGGTTCCACCGCGGAAGACTTTGGCTCCGAATTTTTTCCTTCTCCCCCCCCGCGGTTTTTTTTTTTCCTTCTCTTCACCGATCGCTCGCAAGTCGGACCGAAGCAAGAGTTTGGAAAAGCACGAAAAGGGAAAAGTTTGCATCGGGTTTTGGATTTATTTGCACATCACTGGAAGAAAGAGAATCCAAGGGAAAGAAAGAGAGGGGTTGTTGCAAAGCTGCGATCACGGTGAGGCGCGTTTGGCTCTTCTTCCAGCCCGGTACCCCGGCCGGCGCATTGGGGGCGACAAGGAGGAGGCGCTGCTGCCCGGTGGGGTCCCCCTCTTCCCCTGACCCCGGGAGGATCCGGAGCTCACCTCCCTCCTCTCCGCCTCGCCCGGGGCATGGGTCTGGCCTGCTCTGGCCAGGGCTGCAGGCTGCACCCGCTGCCGCGTCCCCAACCTGCGACCCCGCGCTCCCCAGGGGGACGGCTGGCCGGGATTGGGCTTCCACTCCGGGCTAGGCGGAGAATCGGAGCCGGGAGGGGAGAGGGAGACGCTCGGTGGGAGCGCTCAGCCCGGGGCTGGGGGCTGGCTGGGAACGGGACACCCCGCGGGGGAGCCGGGCCGGGAGTCCCCGCCTCTGCCCGGGGTGGACAGTCTCGCCCGGTGCGGGTGGGAGCGTCGCCCAGCCTGGCGCCGGGGCTCTGCGGTTCGGAAGTGCAGCTTTCTCTTTTTTCCGTTCATCGTGGTCGGCCTAGGTCACGCTTTTTTTTAATGTATTTTATTTTTGGACGTTTGGGCTGAACTAGCACAGGAAGAAAGTCGTCAAGTGGTCACGATCCTTTTCCATTACCTGAGAGTAGGTGGCGAAAGAGGCTGGAGGCTGTTTTTTTTTTTCTTCCTCTTCTCTTTTGTGTTATTGGTATTTTTTCTTTTCGTTTTGGAATCTTAAGCGTTTTTTACAAAGCGGTTTCTGTGTCGGTTTGCCCCACCCTGGTACTAAGTCCTTTCCCCCTAATCCTAACTCTGATCACACACTCCTCTTAATGGGGTTTCTAAGCGCTCCGAGGGGAGGGGAGAGGAGCTGCGAGAGCGCACAGGGGTGGGGTGGGGGCTGCGAATCAAGATGCCAAGAAGAGACAGAAATCCCCCCCCCCCATGCTACTTTCCTCTGCAAACACGGCAAGTTTCCAGCCCAGGGACCTGGGTGCTGTGCGCCTGGCGTGTGGTGTTTGGGAGGCTCTGGATAAAGCTCTTTTTTCTTTCACTTTAAGAAATACCCCTTTTCCTCCCTCTTTGATGTAAGAGGAGAGATAGGTGTGTGCAGGATTACAGGCTGTGTGCTCGGCTGTGCGCCTGGGGTAGACAGACCTCTGTCCCCTCCATGCGTCCCTGGCCGGCTTCTTCCCTCGGGACGTCGGTCGGGTTTGCAAACTTGTGCCGGACGGCCCAGGGCCTTTGCGGAAACTCCTTGTGGTGACCTTGCTTGCCATGGGGGTGTTGGAGAGGCTCCCCCTCTTGGGGCCGGGAGGCAGTTCTCTGGTTGGAGTTGGGGGGAGATTTGAGCGGAGGAGGTGGAGGCAGGGAAGTGCGCTTGGCGTTTCTCGACACGTCCCCTTCCGAGGCGCCCGCGCCCCCCGCCCGGTGTGCGCAGGGGGGCCACCCTGGCCCCTGGACAGCGTCAGTCCGCCTGCAGAAAAGTCCCCTGGGCTTCTGGCTGAGTCCCACCTGCTGGGGACGGTGGGTGTGGGGGCGCTGATCGAGCCGATAAGCCGAGGGAAAGCTTTGAGCAGCCTTGTCTGGTCTGCTGTTCTGCTGGAGGTGAGCTGATCCTGTTTCCAGTTCTGAATTAGGCGTTTGTCACCTCACCTGCCTGGTTTGCTGTGGCTCTCGCCCCCCCCCCAAAAAAAAAGCAGAGATTGGATAAAAGTCCACTTCTGCCTGTTTTACTTTATATTTTCATGTAATCTTAGGATGTGGTATGGAATGACTGTAATTTAAGGGATTTCTTGACAGAAAACTAGATTTCAAGTATGACACTTGAATTTTAACTTTTATTACGGAGAGTTGATTTCTGTTCTCTCATATGTTTTTCAGAATGGGGAAAATAGGATTTTGACATGCTTTCTTTCTAAAGCTGCCAAAGCTTGGGCTAGAATCGTAGGCCATCCGTCTATAGACTATTTGATTCTGTTTATTGAAGTTTAAAGTAAGTTTCTTGTTGCATTCATGTATTTGTGCTAATAGGATTTGAAACGACTTTTATTCAGTTACCTGGTACTACTATGTATTTATTGAAAATTGTCTCTGGAGAAATGTACTCTTTGCATGCCATCGTCCTGAGTTGGTAGCTGGTACAGAATAGATTAAGTCATGGTGCAAGTTGGTGAGGTAAAAAGCAGACTTAGATAACCAACAAAGATTTTTCTAGGCTGTATTTATTAGTATTTGGTGAAAAAAAAGTCATCATGACCAAATTAAACCTATTTGGAATTTTGAAAACTTTTGCAAATTTTAGTAGCGTGTGTTCCAAGGTTACTTTCTTGGAATTTTTACATTGAACCTGAACCTGAACAATTGTATGCTTACTTGAATAAGGGATTGTTGCTTAAGTGAATCAGACAAAGATAATCTTTGTGCATCATGGGATTACAGATTGTTAGTTACGGCCACAATTTTTACTTTTTCATCCATGCCTTGAAACGTGTGAGGTGGTTCTCTGAGCTCTCGGTGGTCACTGTATATCCAGATCTGTTTTGCACGAGGGATGTGGGCAGTGAAGAGTCAACTCTGGTGGGTGGAGAGTGGGAAGTCTCAGAGTGTAAACCGTTTTCTTTCCTCTTGGTTTCCCCAGGAGTTCAGATGTGTTCTAAGCCTGCTGGAGTGAACACACTTCCAAGACCTGATGGAGGCCAGAGCTCAGAGTGGCAGCGGGTCGCAGCCTTTGCTGCAGGCGCCCCATGACAGTGGCAGGCAGCGAGGGGAGCCAGACCCCAGAGATGCCCTCACCCAGCAGGTACATGTGTTATCTCTGGATCAGATCAGAGCCATCCGAAACACCAATGAGTACACAGAGGGGCCTACTGTGGTCCCAAGACCTGGGCTCAAGCCTGCTCCTCGCCCCTCCACTCAGCACAAACATGAGAGACTCCACGGTCTTCCTGAGCACCGCCAACCTCCCAGGCTTCAGCACCCGCAGGTCCATTCTTCTACCCGGGCCCCTCTGTCCAGATCCATCAGCACGGTCAGCTCAGGGTCGCGGAGCAGTGCAAGGACCAGTACCAGCAGCAGTTCCTCGGAACAGAGATTGTTAGGACCACCCTTCTCCCCTGGGCTTGTCGCTGATGGCATAATCCGGGTACAGCCTAAATCCGAGCTCAAGCCAGGTGAGCTGAAATCACTGAGCAAGGAAGATTTGGGTCTGCACGCCTACAGGTGTGAGGACTGTGGCAAGTGCAAGTGTAAGGAGTGCACCTACCCGAGGCCCCTGCCATCAGACTGGATCTGCGACAAGCAGTGTCTTTGCTCGGCCCAGAACGTGATTGACTATGGGACTTGTGTGTGCTGTGTGAAAGGTCTCTTCTATCACTGTTCTAATGACGATGAGGATAACTGTGCTGACAACCCGTGCTCTTGCAGCCAGTCCCACTGTTGTACACGGTGGTCAGCCATGGGCGTCATGTCCCTCTTTTTGCCTTGTTTATGGTGTTACCTTCCTGCCAAGGGTTGCCTTAAATTGTGCCAGGGGTGTTATGACCGGGTTAATAGGCCTGGGTGCCGTTGTAAAAACTCAAACACAGTTTGCTGCAAGGTTCCCACCGTCCCCCCCAGGAACTTTGACAAACCAACATAGCATTATTAATCAGGAATATTACAGTCATAAGGATTGTTCCTTTTGTTTGATTTTGTTTAACACACATATGCAACCAACTAAACAGTTGTAATCTTGGCACTGTTAATAGAGGGTTGGGGGATATTTGCTGTTTGCAGTGAGATGCTTTTTTTTGTGTGTGTGTGTGTCCATGTGCCATTTTAACTGATATGCTTGTTAGAACTCAGCTAATGGAAGGGAGACAGAACTTGGAGACCCACATATTACATAAGCTAAAGCAACAGACACTCCTAGACAAAGTTTTTGTTTGTGAATAGTCCTTGCAAAATTTGTAAATTAGTAAATGACTTTTCCCCTCCATTGTTTTCTCCAGAGATAATGTGCTATATTTTTGTATATACAGTAATATTTGCAACTGTGAAAAACACGTTGTGCCATACATACGGCATGGCACAGTCACACAATATTATACTAATATGTTGTACATTCGGAAGAATGTGAATCAATCATTATGTTTTTTAGATTGTATTTTACCTTACAGGAAGCCTTTATTGTAAGACTGATTTCCCTTTGGACTTCATGTATATTGTACAGTTACAGTAAAATTCAACCTTTATTTTCTAATTTTTTTCAACATATTGTTTAGTGTAAAGAATATTTATTTGAAGTTTTATTATTTTATAAAAAAGAATATTTATTTTAAGAGGCATCTTATAAATTTTGCCCCTTTTATTGAGGACATGATAGTTGCTGCAAATGAGGGGTTACAGATGCATATGTTCAATATAAAATAGAAAATATATTAACGTTTGAAATTAAACAGCTTGTTTTATCTTCTTTCACCTGTTTGTTTATTTCCAATGCAAGAAACCACAATTTATGGTAAGGTCTTTTAATGAAAGAGTCTCATTGAACTCCATTTATCTCACTGCTGCTTTCAATCTGCCCAGCAAGAGAGGATATAACTGAATATTTGACTCTGAGCTACATTAATCATAAGAGAGCTTGGCTCTGTCATTGGCCCATTCCTCCCTGTGTTTTGGTAAACTTGATGACATGCCTTAATTCAGGGTGGTTTGGTTTGGTTCAATGTTGAGTTTACTGAGGTGACTCTCTGAAAAGATTAACAATCAGACTTTTTTTCTAATACACAGTATTAAAATGAATGTCATAAAGGTATTGAGTTTGTTCAACAAATATTGAATGCTGTCTGTGACAGGCATGGAACAAACATTTGCCCTGTTTGACCCTTATAATTGGGACAAAAATGTTTCTTGCCTTGACTGATCATGGTTGTCTTTTCTAATGGATGTGGTTTAAACTCTGTAGTTCATCACCACCACACCAAATTTCTTTGATAGAAAATGTAGCTTGTCTTAATTCCAGTTCTTGGTATGACATTCCTTCCTTTATTGGTCATATTATTCAAGTCCAAGTGTTCCAGCTTACATCCCTGACCTATTAAATCAAGTTATTTGTACATAAAGTTATTAAATTTTATTCTGTGTAAAAGACGCAGTATAGCAAATAAAGTCATTGTGTTTAGAGCTGTCCTTGGGGACCAGAGACACAGCAAGCTGCTACAAGCCCATCTTGACAAATATTAGGTTTTCTTAAGTCACTTGATTACTCACTTTGTGGCTGATTTTTTTTTTTTCCAAAAGCACAAACTTTGCTGCCAAGAATCACCGGAAGTCTAGGAAATGATTTACCTGCCATTATTATTTAATCTCTTGTTTCCTGTTCTCTTGGGTGAAGAGGTCTTAAGACAAATTGTCTTCTGTTTTGTTTTGTTTTTTTAATTGGCTTTCAAGGAACCCTATAGCTGCTTACACTCTGAGGACTTTCAGTTCCTCTGAACTTTCTCAGACAACACAAGATTACATTAATTAAGAGACTGTTTACTCTTGAGCTGCAACTTGGGGATACCGAGTGTTCGTGGAATGTTGATTCTGATATGTATTCTTAACTTTCTCCCTGGTGATCGAAGAAAGAACTAGAAAGCTAGGACATAAACTAGGGCTTCTTAATAAACAAACTGTCGTCTTTAAAAATGTGTGAAGCATAGCAATTTTGACTAGCATTGTTATAACTATCACATGCATTGATAGAGGCCTTTCTCTTTGTATAGGAATTGTGAGAGTAAAAAAAAATCATAAACTTTTCATTGATCATAAGACATTATGATTTCCTCCCCACCCTCCCTCATATCTCTTTACCCTCTCAATAAGTCTCTGTTTTGTTTCGTTGTCATCATCTTTTCTTCCCCTAATGTGTAGGTATTAATCAGGCACTGCAAAGTCATGAATATCAAGGTCATTTTGTGTCTGGAAGTTTGCATTGTAAGCAGTCCTCCCCTTCCTTTGACTCTTACAATCTTTCCTCCACCTCTTCCTCAATAGACCCTGAGCCTCGGGAGGTGTGATAGAGATGTCCCAGTGCTGAACACTCCTGTCATTTCTTCTCAGCACTATCTTTTGAGTTATCCCAGTGGTCACTGCCATCTGAAAAAGAGAAGCTTCTCTAGCCAAGAGTGAGAGTAGCATTATAATATGGGTATGCTCATTGTTCTCTAAAGTGCTTCTAAGGCAGTTTGGTGGGCTTAATAGATACAGCAGGCATTATACTCCTAGGGTTCATGACCTCCCCTGCCATAGGCTTTTGGGGAGTCAAAATTTTCTTAAACTGTACAGTTCACAATATGTACTGTAGGCAAATTACAGAAGAGACCATTGAGTGTGGTTTGATGTTAAATTAAGAACTTTTCCCATAAATTCTAACCCTTGATATTGACTGGATTTTTGCAATTTTCATCATTCCCATACTAGTTATCTACAGTATAACCTGGCCTGGGAATTGCTTTATAATTAAAAAAAAAATTTTTGTTGTTGTTTTAGTTTTTTCGAGGTATGGTATTGCTCTAGCCTGGGCTGGCCTAGAATTTACTCTGTAGTCTCAGGCTGTCCTTGAATTCACAGCAATCCTACCTCTGCCTCCCAAGTACTGGGATTAAAGACCTGCAACACTACACCTGGCAATTAAAAAAAATTTAATAAATTTTGATATGAAGCATACTCACTGATTTGGATATAAAAAAGGTAAAATAGAGGGTTTGGTGTAACTACATTAAGTACTGGTGAAAATAATTTGTTTAAAATAAGTAGGAAAGTTGTATTCCTCAAGAGTTTCCAGATAGCCTGTAAACCACCGTGGTACTATGCATAAGTGTTTATTTTTACATAATTTTGAAAACAGCTGGTGCTTACTCATTCGTCGTGCTAGAGCTCTGTAAACAGTTGCTTCACTTGGGAAGAAATATAGAAAAATAAAAAAAATCCTTTTTTTTTTTTTTTTTTTTGGGTTTTTGGAGGTAGGGTCTCACTCTAGCCCAGGCTGACCTGGAATTCACTATGTAGTCTCACACTGGCCTCGAACTCATAGTGATCCAATGCTTCCCCAGTGCTGGGATTAAAAGGCATGCACCACCACACCTGGCCAACAACGTCATTCTTAATCCCTATTTGAAGTTGAAAATCCATATCAAATATGATCAGTTTAAGATCCAATGACCATTATTTTGATATGACTGATTAAAAGAAATGATACAGGAGAAGTAACTGCTGAGCATTTGCGAACATTTTAAGAAACTGTCCTCTTTTTTAAAGACGTATACATGCTCTGTTTGAGATTCATTTAACAGTGACAACTTGATTGTTGTAACTTAAAACATTCGTTTATGTGTTGTGAAGAGGAGATTTTTCAGGCTCAGCCAAATTTCTGCCATGATGGAGCATGCTCTGGGGATTGTCTGAATGAAGAAAGCCAAATGTAGGGAAGTGATCCCAACCAAGCTCTTTGAATAACTTCTTTCTGCAGTATACTTCTGTCCTGGGAGCTAGTTGACTCCTGAATGCTTAGGGTATTGTGATGGCAGATGAATGAATTTGCTCAGTGCTCAGTGCTGGGAGTTGGTAGGCAGGCGTTTAGTGGGTTTGATAGAACTTATTAGCTTTTAAGCATATAGATGGAAGGTTTGCTGGATTTAGAGTTTCACTGGCAGTTATAAGGCTGAGGATGTAGCTCAGTTGCTTAGAGTGCCTGCCCAGCATGCACAAAGCCCGGGTTTTGATCCCCAGCACCCTGTAAAACCAGGCGTAGTGGTGCATGCCTGTAACCCCAGCACTTGTGAGATGGAATCGGGACGATCAGAAGTTCAAGGTCATTCCCATCTAAACAAACATGAAAGTGGGTTATTAACTGGTGTCAATTTGTATCTAGTTTGATTGGTAGTTAGGTCTCCCTGTGCATGCAATGGCTACAGATACCTAATAGCCATAGTTTTTAACCAGCTCACTGTGCTCTGCTATGTCCTAATGAAATGTGATGAATTTTTGTCTTAATTTTGCTATTTGCTTAATTTAATGTAGCCCAGGCTAGCTCGAAACTTGCTATCCCCGGCAGTCCTACCTCAGCCTTGTCTTGTTATTTCAGATGTTCACTGGCCATGCCCAGCTGTTTATTCTTGATTTTGAAATGCACAGTTCACTCAGTCCTTTTATATTTAAAAATATAAATTAGGGGCTGGAGGGATGGCTCAGAGGTTAAGGCGCTTGCCTGCAAAGCCTAACTACCCTGGTTCAATTCCCCAGTACCCACGTAAAGCCAGACACATAATGGAGCATGCATCTGGAGTTCATTTGCAGCAGCTGGAGACCCTGGTGTGCCCATTCTGTCTCTTCTCTATCACTGTCTCTCTTCTCTGCTTGCAAATAAATAAATAAATGTATCATTTAAGTATATATATATATATATATATATATATATATATATATATATATATATATATATATATATATAGAAATTACAAAGGACTTTGGGGCTAAGGAGATGGAGGTGTTTGCTTGCAAAGCCTGCCTGCCAGGGTTCAGTTCCCCAGAGTCGTAAAGTTGGATGCAAAGTGGTGTGTAAGTCTAGCGTTTGTTCACAGCAGCAAGACACACATGTGCACACATGCCCATGCAAGCAAATAAGACATTTCTCTTTTAAAATTTATTTGATTTATTTGTGAGCAGATAGAACGTCGGAACATCTCTGCCTCTTCCCACTGCAAACTACCTCCAGATGTGTGTGCCACTTTGAGCATATGGCTTTACGTGGACACTAGGGAAAGGAACCTGGTCAATCAAGCATCTTTAACCACTGAACCATCTCCCCAACCCTAAGTAAGACATTTTTATTGGCACCATGCTTTAACTGACAAAGCTAACCAACCAGCTGTAAAAAAAGACATTTTTTAAAGCACCTAATTAAGAATTAAGACTTTTACTGCTCTTCCAGTTCTTGGTGAAATTTATCTCTAGTCAATCTACCCATTATTTTAGCTTGCTTTGGCACTTAAGGAAGAACACTTGTGAAGCTGGGAGATGTGAGGGAAGGGAAGGAGTGGTAGAGCTGAACTGCTATTTTGCTCTGGCCAAAACCAAAACAAAACACTAACCCACCCGAGACCAGGTTGCTTAGGCTCCTGTGGCGCACAAAACCCAGGTGCCCACCTGGGTCTAAGTAATACAGCTGGTATTTTTGAAGTAGTTTGTGCTCCAAATAACACCTGGTCCATTGGCTTGTATCAGTAGCTCTTGGCTTCAAGCAGAGTTCTGGGAAACACACTTGTATCAAGTCATCGTCCAAGATTCTTCCTAGCCCCCCACCACACCCAAATCCTGGCCCAATTCCAGCTTGCTGCTCCACAGTAAACAAAGTAGCTTTCGAATTTCTGCTCACAGTAGATGTCAGGAGGTTTCTGTTAGAAAGTCATCTTTAGAAGCTCAAAACAGATTTAAGGCATATCTAATGGTCACTGTGACCATGATGAAACCCAGTGATGGAGTAGGCTTTCATGCAGGAAGCTAGGGTGCATACAGAACCCTGGGCGAAAGCTGCTTACCTGCTCTGTCTGCCAGACTCATGTCTAGGATGCTCTAAGAAGTGTGTGCCTTACCCATGACTCAGCAAGAGATTCACAGAGGGAGCATGGGCAACTCCGCAACATTGCTTTTAGCTCTAGATGTCTCCTGGACTTGACCTACACTTAGTGTAGACAGAGCCTGGGAGAAAGCTGCTTGCCTAAGATACTCCAAGGTGTGTGCCTTAGACATGGGCAACAGCACAATCAACATTGGATTTAGCCCTAGATGTCTCCTAAACTTAAAATACACAATTAGGAGAAAGCCCAGTTGGTTTAGTTTTATTTGCACTAAGCTTTAGACTGAAGCTATGGAAATACTGAGAATGTGAGTTCTTTTACCACTGAGTTGATCCTAATCATCTGAATCACATGATGTGAACCCAGTAATGGGTCTCTGGGTCTTTGCCCTGCCACATGAACAATAGATCCGTCCATAGAACAATAGAACTCAAGTAGCTCAGTGTTGAAGCACTTGCACAGCGTGTGGAGTGCCCTGGGTTGGATTCACAAAATTATGAAACAAACACCCCTGCAGACCCAGGGTGCCAGTGCTTGGCACTGATTTAGTATAGTTTTTGCTCGTTGTAAATGGAAGTTGATGATCTAAATCATAGAAAGGGATCATAGCATTAGCCACTTCCTGCCTTGGGTTCCTTGATCTCCAGCGTCTATTTGGCCAGGTCTGGAGACGGTTTCACTACTGGCAGGAGGTAGGGAGAAGCCAAGAATGCTAGACAGCCAGTTCCAGGATCTCTCCCCATAACAGAAATATCTACCCCAGGATACCTGTTAGCTAAAGAAGCTGAGGGAGTAGTGGGGAATTGATTGATTGATTGATTGATTGATTGATTGATTGATTGATTGAGACAAGGTCTCATATAGCCTGGTCTGGCCTTGCTGTGTATTTGAGTATGACCTTGAACTGATCCTCCTACCTCCATTCCCTGAGTGCTGGATTTATGCAGTGCTAGGGATCAAAGCCAAAGCTTCATGCCTGCCAGTCAGGCATTTTACTGACTTAGCTATAACCTTAGCCCTACACATCTCTTTGAAAAGGTAAGGCTGAACTACATGTGGGGATTTTTAATCTTAGCTTTGGGATTTTTGTTCTGAGTTCTAAGTCTCTGAAACTCTGTTTTAAAAATATTTTTATTTATTTGCAAGCACAGAGAGACAGAGAATGGGTGTGCCAGGGCCTCCAGCCACTGCAAATGGTCTCCAGATGCATGCTCCACTCTGTGCATGTGGCCTATGTGGGTACAGGGGAATCAATTATATAAGAATATATATATATATATATATATATATATATATATATATATATATATATATTCTTATATAATGTGTGTGATTGTATATGCTTTTCTTTTTGTTTTAGGATCTCTCTGGGTAGTCCTGGTTGGTCTGGAACTAACTAGGAAGATCAGGCTAACCTTGAACTGCTATAAACCTCCTGCCTTTACCTCCTGAGTGCTAGGATTTACAGGCACACAACCACCACAATGTGGTTTGTATATACATTTTTGCAATTAGGTACGATAATGACTACCAATTTTAGTTTTATCCAAACTCAGTTTACTTTGAGAATACTATCAGAAAGAAGAATTTCAGGATTTGTTTATAATCCCAAGTATTGCATCTTTACATTAATGACTTCCCAGTTGCATTTGGGTTACATTTGTGATGATGCCATTGATTTGAGGTGCTTTTCTTTCTTTCTTTTTTTTTTCTTTTGGAGGAGGGTGAGGTATAGAGGCAATTGTTTATGGAACAGAGCCCAGCATGTGGTATGTAGATACTTAATGAACAGTTGATGAATGAATGTATGTATAATAACTCAATGAAGAGTAAAATACTGAAGATTTCTCAGAAAGAATATGAAGAAAAATATAAGACAAAATTTAAATATCAATTGAATAATAAGACATAATACAATGAGCCTGGGGCTATAGTTCTTATGACACCTTGGATTCACTCTTTGGCATAAAATTTAGGAAAAGAATTATTCAGGTTTAAGATTCCCATTTATGTATTCTGAAATTAGAGTGTGTTTTCCAATAAATGATGGTTTACAGTTGCCCCTAGCTAGACAACAGTCACGACTCTTTGATGTCGTTTGCTGGACTTGACCTTGATCACAGGGATGCATACGGCCCTACTTCAGTTCAGTTCCCATACAGTTCACACATTTTTTTTTTTGAGGTAGGGTCTCACTCTAGTCCACGCTGACCTGGAATTCACTATGTAGTCTCAGGGTGGCCTTGAACTCATGGTGATCCTCCTACCTCTGCCTCCAGAGTGCTGGGATTAAAGGCATGCGCCACCACGGCCCGGTCAGTTCACACATTTTAAATATAACTCATTTAAAATGTCTTCATTAAGACAGATGTGGTGGCTTGTGCCTTTCATCTCAGATTTTCAGAGGCTGAGGCAGGAGGATCGCCATGAGTTCAAAGCCAGCCTGGAGCTACAGAGTGAGTCTCAGGACAGCCTGTGCTAGAGTGAGCCCTAGCTCAAAAAAATTTGTTAAAAAAAACCAATTAATTAATTAATTAAATGTCTTCATGAAACAATATGAATGAAAAGTTATGTACTCTAAAGTTAAAAATATTGACTATTGTGTTATTGGCCTTGAATAGGGAATGTGTTATTGGAGAAATGATTACAATCTAATTTTTCTTACAAAAACCAAGTGCTTTATTGGACTGAAGAAAAGGAGAGACTCCCAATAGATGCATTTAACCAGTTTTATGTGTCTCGAATGTTAACATTCAGATTTGGGGATGAAGCCTGGAAATGTAACCCCATGGGAGAACTCATGGCTAACACACACTCTTTGGGGTCAATCCCAGCACCAAAAGAAAAGAATAAAGATTTTTGGCAAAAATTTATCAGCAACATTTTCACTTTCCTCATGGTGCACAAACAGCAGTGCTTTCTTACAATCCATTATATTTTAGGTTTCCAGAAATACAATATCATTTCATAGTCAGAGAAAGGGACAATACCCAGCCAGGGTACTATAGACTTATGAAATTCAGTTGGCTCTTGAAAAATAAGCACTGAGGTGTTGGGAAAGTCAAGTTGGGGTTGAGCAACGTCCTTTTCAGGAGACTGAATGGGCCAGACTGGATGAAATGTATATTCAGCTAGGGAGATGGTTCAGAGGTTAAAGGCACTTGCTTGAAACGTATATTCAACTGAACAAGCACACTGCGAAGAAGATGTGTCTTCAATTCCGAGGAACCTGAATGCCAAACTAATAGACCTGGACTGTGTTTTAACACCTCCCAGGTCCATGTGAAGTCCTCACACGCATTTTCCAATTAGCCTGGAGAGGGATACTTTAAAAGTGTACTTTAAGTATCTTGAAACTTTTACAAACTTATCTCCAAGCAAACTTCTGTTTCTGTCAGATTCTGGGCAATCTGGTTCTTCTGCAACCCACATCTGCACCATCAGAAAGACTCCCTCCCTGCTTGTCTCTTCCCACCTCACTTTCACCTCCTTCATGAACACTGTTGCCTTCACATGGAGTCTTCCCTTCCTCACCCCGCATCTGTTCACTCATCCCTTAAAACTCTAAAAACCACCTCCCCACTGGGGTGGTTTCATACCTTTCTACTAGGTATTGAACTTGAACTCAGGGCCATGCACATGCTAGGTTAGAGCTCTACCACTGAGCTAAAATCACAGCCCCTAAGAAGCTTCTTAACCTCCAGTATATATATATATATATATATATATATATATATATATATATATATATATATATATATATATATGGTTCTATACAACTGTGTGGTGATTTAATCCCTTTTCATCATTGGACCTTTTTTAATGGGATTCCCAGCATTATGCCCATCACCTATTAGAGATGCTGCCTAGTACTGATGAATGAATGGGTGAGTGAACTCAATAAAAGTGAACACAACACATACTGATTGTATTTAAGAAAGGAAAGGCATGATGGGATGGGGCTGTAGCTCCCCGGTAGAGTGCTGGCCTACCATGTTCAAGGCTCTTGGTTTGACCCCAAGCACTACAAACTAATAAAAATGAAAAAACATTTTAGAAATAATTTGGAAAGTGCACCTGATTGTTTCATGTTCAGTGATTTGGAATAACAAGATTTTGTTTTGTTTTGTTTTCGAGGTAGGGTCTCGCTCTAGTCCAGGCTGACCTGGACTTCACTATGCAGTCTCAGGGTGGCCTTGAACTCATGGCAATCCTCCTACCTCTGCCTCCCGAGTGCTGGGGTTAAAGGCATGCACCACCACCCCCGGCTACATCCAGGACTTTCTGCATCTGGCTTTATGTGGGTACTGGGGCATCAAACCCAGGTCATTAGGCTTTACAGGCAAGTGCCTTAACCATTGAGCCATATCTCCAGCCTATCAAATCTTCTTAGTGTGTACGTGAGTCCCAGGTATAATGACACACACCTGTAATCCCCAGCAGTTGGGATGCTGAAGCAAGAGAGTCACCAGTTCTGACCATCCTAAGCTATATGGCCAAACCTCTCTCAAACAAAACAAACAAACAATAACAACAAAAAAAAAAAAAAGCCAGAAACAAGAAATAAATAAGTACCCAAGAAGTGTATATCAGGGTTTCTTGGTAATAATTTAGTAACAGAATTTTAAAGGTTTCTTTAACTTTGGACTAAAGCTAAATCTAACCAGCCGTCAAGTCTAAAAGCAGAGACCCTGAAGTGCTCCGAAGATTGATACAGAGCCCACAATGGTACACTTAACTTGAACTTCTGATCATTCTAAGCAGGATTTCTCTAGTTTCCTGTCCACATCAGCCACCTGAAGGATCCTGTTTGTATTCTCAGCAGCCTGGGCCTGAGGTTCCCATTTCTAGAGAGTTCTCTGTAATGTCAGTTACACAGAGCTTGCTAATCTTTCTTTTATCAAAGTATCTTATAAATTCTCCAAAGAAGCAGGATGAGGGCTGGGGAGATTAGGAGAAAGAAGAGAAGAAAACATGAAGATGAATTTATTTTCAGGAATCGGTTCACATGATTATAGAGGCTAACAGTTCCAAAATCTGCAGAAGGGACTGAATGGCTGGAGAGCCAGGAAGATCCCATACAGCAACTGAAGTCTTTAGGTGGCATCAGCCAGCTGCTGGGGAATTCTTACTTGCTCAAGAGAGGTCAGCCTCTGCTCCTTTGTATTTGACTGATTCGATAAGTACCACCTCACTATAGTGGGCAACCTGCTTTACTTAAAGTTCAACGATTTAAGTACTAATCTCATTCACAATACTCTCATTGAAATATGCAAAACATTCAGATAAATCTGGGTACAGTGGCCCGGTACACTTGGCACACAAAATTGGCCATCACCAGAATCAAGAATTAAGGGAACAACTTGGTTTTTGGAAGAGCTATGTCTGATTTATTCTGTCTTTTGGGATTTTATCAATATAAATGTACTGGTGACAACTGTAGGATTTTACTAAATGGGACACCAAGTCTCCTATAGCAAACAGAAAACCATATTGAAGCATATATTGTTTATTTTTAAGATATCGTTATGTATGTGTCTATAACTTTATAAAAGAATAAGTTCATTGTCCTAAGCTATCTAATAGAAGCTTTAATGGAAGACACAAAAAGTTATTTTGACGCAATACAAACATAACAACCCAAATCACTGACTTTGGAACTTGACAGATAACATCTCTCGCTGGCGCCACCATTTCCTAGCTGAATGGCCTTGGGGTGATTACTTAACAGTCTCTGAGCATCGGTTTACTCTCATATAAAGAAGGGATTAAAACTACTTTTTCCTGTGGGTTGTTTCATAATTAACACTCTGCTATGTTGCCACTGTCTTCTCGACAGTGGTTTGTGTAATCCAGCGCAGTAGATATTTCATTCCACTCTCTAGCACGTGCCTTGGGTTTGCAACATCTGTGGCATGAAAACAAGCCAATAAACAAAGCCCTTAACAGGGGAAGCTTCTCTCTCAGCCACTTCCCTGCCACCATCAGGTAAAGCAGGATAGGAATAACCCCATGTTAGATTACAGGTCATTGTCAATCAAGTATCTTATCTCTGTGTTTGTTTCCCTGTGATCCAGACCTGGATCTTACCATGAAATTTGGGGTCATATTTTGCAAATCATAGGTTGTCACATGCTTTATGGTAGAGGGTCCTGTTGTTGATGACGAGTTCCTTTCACATGATGATCTCGACCCAACACTAGCTCTGAGATGTTTGCAAGGTGGATATTAATATTCTATGTTACATGACAGGGCACTAAAGCTTCTGGAAAAGAGTTTCTCCATGTGTATGCAAAGGTGTACACATGTATGTGCACATGCCTTGCTCAAGCATAAACTTTTGACTGCAAGTCCAACATTCTGATCGCATTATTTTTTAAGGATGTTTCTCTTTAAATTTTTCTTTTTTAATATTTTATTTATTCACTTGAGAGAGAGAGAGAGAGAGAGGCAGAGAGAATGGGCACACCAGGGCCTCCAGCCACTGCAAATGAACCCCAGACACATGCACCCTCTCATGCATCTGGCTTTATATGGTCACTGGGAAATTGAACTCTGGTCCTTCTGCATTGCAGGCAAACGTCTTAATCACTAAGCCATCTCTTCATCCTCTGATCACAGTATTGCTGATTCTTTCCATCAAGGCTTGAGAAGAAAGAATGTCTTGAAGTCATTCTGCGTTCATAGGCAATAAAGTTTTGTTCTAGAGTGAGCATCCTCCACAGTATCATTCTGTGGGCATCAAACATTACTTTTGCATTGGAATTGTTATTACCATTGCTTCTCACAATTTCTTATTTTTTTAATATTGTATTTATTCATTTTCAGGCAGAGAAATACAGAGAGAGAGAGAGAGAGAGAGAAAGAGAGAGAGAGAAAGAGAACACACCAGGGCCACCACCTTGTGGGTCTGGCTTATGTGGGTCCTGGGGAATTGAACCGGGGGCCTTAGGCACTGGAAGCAAGTGCCTTAACCTCTGAGCCATCTCTCCAGCCCAATTTCTTATTTTTTAATACATAGACCTTGAACATGTGTCTAAAGGAAGATAAAAAGCCATGAAATTATATCATATCCCCCCAAATATCTTATTTTAAGGAGTCTAAACTGAGATAATATTTGAGCATTTTAATGCTAAAAGTTACAGTAGTCACTTTGTAGTCATTCTGATTAACCTGAAAATGGCAAAAAAGCTGCGATTTTAAAGTCTGCAATACTAAATTTTATGTTCTACTGGAATTTGATAGGACTGAAACACGCAAGTTTGCCTAAGGAATATCCTGGAGTTATAATTGTGAGCTCCCAAATTCTAGGTTGGTTACCGTTCTGCTCTTTCTCTCACAAAGGTTCAGTGCTGGAGCCTTCTTTTCCAAGGTAAGGATTCTGACAGATGGAGGAACCTTTAAGAGGTGTGGTCTACGTCGGGAAAGATTGCCAAGCTGCACTGGCTTGCATCGCCTAATGACCTTGGTTCAATCCCCCATGTTAAAGTCAGATGCACAAAGTGGCACATGCATCTGGGGTTCCTTTCCTGAGGCTGAAGACCCTGTCCTGCTCATTCTCTCTCTCTCTCTCTCTCTCTCTCTCTCTCTCTCTCTCTCTCTCCTCATCTCTCCCCTCTCTCCCTCTCTCCCTCTCCCTCTCTCTCTCTCCTTGCAAATAATTTTTTTTTTAAAAGCGGCGCAGTCTAGTGGGAGGTGACTGGGTCACTTGGGACAGCAGCTTTGGCTGGGATCAGTGCCTGTCTTGAGGGAGAGGGTTAGGTCTCTTCAGACTAGGTTGGTCACCTTCACAGTGGGTTATCATGGGGCTAGTTTGACTTCCTCTGCTTGCTGTCTTGTCTCTTTCTCCCTGTGGCCTTTTCTACGTGTACTGCTTCTCTGGCGTGTTCCTATTACGTGACATCTACTGTGTCAGTGAGTCAGAATAACCTTCTTTCCTTTATGAACTCCCTTGGCTTCAGTATTCCACTGCAGCGGTGTAAAGCATCCCGAGACTCCTACAGCTTTCAGAAGTTCTCCCTTCCAGGAGAAGAAAAGAGCTAACCTAGGAGTGTGCCAGATCTACTTTTGTTTTTTGCTTACATTACCTGCCTTACAAACTATTAAATTCTATGATTTACTTCTATAAATGTGCTTACAGAAAAAAAATCCACTTAAACTTTTTCCAAATTCAAAAGATTTGCAGGTATATTCACATACATATAATCATCTGCTTGCCTCCTCACTCATCTTTCCTGCCCAACTTGGAAGAAAAATCACTTTTCTTAGGACTTTGAATTTATTTATTTATTTGTTTGTTTGTTTATTTTAAAGGAAGGTCATGCATACATTAAAAGAATGGGGCAAAGAATTTACTTGAAAGGACACACTTTCTCTTGGTTACCTGCCTAAATCCTTGGAAACAAGCCAAAACTTTAAGCAGCAAGTTAAAGAGTAAATAAATTCCGCTAATGGCTATTAGGTTGCTAGCTAGGGAGATTAGAATTGGGAGTAATTCTAATTAAATAGAAAACACTGGAGAGAGCTGCAATGTTTCTAGAATAGATTTTTGTCTCTCATGCCTCATTAGGACTATAAAATCAGCCTCTATTGTGGGAATGACAACCTTTGAAATGACTGCTTTTTGGCCATAAATACATCTGATAACTCGCACTTTCAAAATTTGAATTTCACGTGGTGGCATAAGCCTTTAATCCTAGCACTTAAGAGGCCCAGGAAGGAGGATCATTGTGAGTTCAAGGCCAGTCTGGTACTACAGAGTGAATTCCAGATCAGCTTGGGCTAAAGTGAGACTCTACCTTGGGGGAAATTTTTTTTTTTCTTTTTAGTAGCAAAAAGTACTTTGATAACCAAAATCTAATTAAAACCTTGCTAAACCACTATGCTGTATTTTAAGTTAATAATGTAGATATACAGAAAGGCCCATCTCAGTCCCTTCTGCAGACTCAGGGAATTCCGATTCTAGTCTCCCAGTGCTTCTTAGATGGGCTTGGAGGAGCTGGTGAGAGGCTGATTTGCCTCCTTCCTCTCCTGTCTTCTTTACCCAAAGCCCACACATCCTGCACCCCTGTTATATCATGTGAACAAAGTAGAGAAGAAAATTGAGGTAGAGTCATAAATTAAGTTAGTATCCCTGAAGGTCAGTCTTACCATAAATATAGAATTTAATGGCACACTTGAATCAAAGAAAGAAGAAACATGGTAGTCATCCAAAATTTAAAATTCACATAACACAATCTTCTGTTTGTCCATTTCTCTGGCAGGGTAAATTTGTACCAGCTGAACAACCCCTGCCTGGAATTATGTGGCTGAAGATGACCTTGAACATCTATTCTTGCCTCCAACCTGAAAGAGCTATATTTCCAGAGGTGTGTCAGCACACTTGGTATATGGGGTGCTGAGGATGGAACCAACTTTGTGCAGCTAGGCAAACACCCTATCAACTCGGCTTGCTTTTATTTATTTATTTATTTATTTATTTATTTATTTATTTATTTATTTAGAGACAAAGGCTGTCCTTGAACTTGCTATTTAGCCCAAGGATGATCTTAAACTCTTGACCTTCCTGTCTCCAAATCCGATCAATTCTGGGATTGCAGATGTATTCTACAATATCCAGCTAACTGCCTGAAACCTTGGCCCTTGCTTGTTCCAAAACTATTAAAAACACACAAAACATTCAATTCAGGAGAAGTGATAGTTTATTTTTTTATGCAGTATAATTATAGTTGAAAAGGAAACGTCTGTATACTGAGAAAGGAAATAAATCATTTTCAAATGCTTAAAATAAGTTCTGGGGAACGTTTCTTACAAAAGGACCTACAGGAAATGTCTCTGTAGGAGTCACTGCTCCTACAATGAGTCATGACAACCTATGGTGTATCTTAGCTGGCAGTTAGGAAGGAAGGGACAGATGCCCATTTCTTTCTCCACTGAGTTAATCTTCACTCCTGTTTCTCTCACAGGAACAAAGACAAGTTATATTGAGGTGCTATCAGGGATGACATCAACATTGTCAATGTTGGGCATAGACGTGCTACTAGGGAGCACACCTATAATGGACACTTCTGAGTCATTTTATTTATTGGTACATTTGCTTGTTTTACTAAGGAAGTCATTTCCTACAAAAATAAATAGTCCGGTTTATTTATTCTACTTCTTCTGGTCTGGTGTCTCAGAAAGCACACAAGCTTTGAAGTCATCCACACGGTAATATGAGCTATACTTGACCAGATGGAAACTGGATGACCTTGGGCCACTCTTTCTTCACTCTTGTTGAAGAAGAAAATAAGACTCACCTCTCAAAATTAATGAAAACTCATGCTAAGCTACATGTATTTCCAAGCCTAGCTCATGGAGAATAATGCGTGATGATAAAGGTTGCTTGCTTCATAGCCCTTCATTCTCTTCACATCTCCCAGTCATATCAACCTTGACTATGATACCCTAGGCTTCTGATTCTCAGGGTTTGGGCAAACATGCTTTAGATTTGTAATGAAGCAAGGCAGTTGCTTAACCCTGAATTGAGTTTGTTCTTTGTGTGTGCTTCATTGTTGTTTGGTTTTTCTTCTGCATTGCTCCATTCATCTTGCTCAAAAGAAAAAAAAAAACTGCTAGGAGGTTTGAAATCTGTTTTAGGACTCTTGTTTCTCCCTCATTTCTCCAAGCTGCTCACCTGTCCAGGAAGTAGCCAGCAACACTGGACTCTGAGCAGTCCTCTGGAAGCTGAGGATGTGAGGGGCAGCTCAGGCAGAGTCACTGTGATAGAAGCTCTCAAAGCAACCAAGCCCATTTTCCTGCAGTCTGCAAAGTCAAATTAGAGAGAGCTTCTTTCAGAGATGTTGAACACACTGTTATGGCCTTAAACAAATGTGCCTTTCTGAAAGCATGTCCTTCCACCCCAGGGGACAAGACTTTGCAGTGATCTTCACAAGAGCAGTGGCCCTGAGTTCTAAAACACTCAAGACCTCCCACGAATGGGAAGCAAAGACAGGCCAGTTTCCATGGTCAACACTACTCACTAAAAGTCAAGCTAGATGGTCCTTGTTGGGGAAACCTGGAGTTCTATGAGGCAGTTCAGCAAAGACATACCTTGCAAATACTTTCAACTTATCCTGAAACAAATCACTGGCCCAACAGTTTTGAGAGTTCTTAAAGTAATTTGTTTCAATTTAATCCCTTTTTCAGTTACATTTGATCTCAGAAATCATTTTTAATTACAAATTAATTTAAGTACCTGTAATAAGCCATTACACATCAACATAAATATCATATTTTTTATAAAAACTATTTTACCAGAACAAAAAAATTTAAAGGAAAAGAGTGGCCTTGTTTCATCTTCTTGCAAATCTCTTTGCTGTCTGTCTGCCTTCAAAGTAAGCAGCTCCATTCTGGTGTCTACAGCTGTAGTCTGTTGTGACATGCTTTTGTTGAAACAGTTGAAAAAGAAATAGCCTTACACAGATTCATAGTTTGGAACAGCAGGGGTTTTTAAATCGTATTTTTTTAAATTGTGTATGTTCTGAAATACCAAACCAAATATGATACTTTTTAGTTTCTTAAAGGTTAATTGCAATATGAAATCCAAAAATAATTTCATTGAATTTTTCATATGCTATTAAAAATAAAATCAAGCAAGTGCCTTTAACCATTCATTGAGTGATCTTCCCAGTCTGTTACAATAATACCAACAAAAACCATTTTGAGTGGATATGTTAGATTTCCTTGGAGGGACAAGTATGAACATATCTTCGAGCAGATGGTGAAAAGCGCCTCTCTTGATCAGGTATTTTCTGTTCTTCATGCCATTTTGCTGCCTGGGTGACATAAATATTAAATTTCAAGTTGGTTGATATTAACCCTCAGGGTATAGGTTCCTGCTCAGAGAAAACCTGTGCTCAATCAGTGAGTTTTTGAATCACCGTATCTCAGCTGGGCTCACTCCGGAGACGGAGACTGAGATAGGAGGTTTGCCATGAGTTCAAGGCCAGCCTGGGCTACACAGCTCCAGGTCAGCCTGGACTAGAGTGAGACCCTGACTCAAAAAAAAAAAATTCTGGCATCTCTCTTCACTGTAGTGTTTCACAATAGTATCAAAGATACCAGCACATGGAGAGAAGGCTCAGCAGATTAAGTGAGTTTCCTGCTTAAGCATGAGGGCCTGAGACAAATAAGGTTTGAATCTCCAGATCCCACATAACAGCTAGGCCTGGCCACACATACCTGTAACCCCAGTCCCACAGAGGGGTAGAGGCTGGTAGATCATTGGAGCCTTACAAGCTGGGCAATCAGTAAAGAGACTCCTGCTCAAAGCAAGACTGAGTGTTAGAGCGATGGAACAGGACACCCAACATTTTGTTCTGACCACAGTAAGCGAGCCACACCCCGAACCCCCATACACATACCACATCACATTGTATGCACACACAAGCAAAAAAGAAAAAAGACATCAATACAACTAAATAGCAAAGCGGAGAGGAAGGATGTTCTAATCCCATTGGACTCAAATTCTTAAACTGATAAACAAACTTTAACATCCGTTGACCTGTCTTTATAGAGCATGGATCCAGTATGAACATTGCTGAGCGCAAATTTAGCAACAGACTCTCCAGGGAGAGGGTGCAAAGTATTGAACCCTGGTTCACTCCCTGAGAAGAATGTATTTTCCTTTCCGTCTCTGGTAATGTTGGCCTTGCAAAGTACCAAAGTTATGTTTCCTTCCAATCTCCTATAAAAACACATGTCAACATTGAATAGTGAAACTTTTAACCCTTTAGAAAATAGCAAAGGACATGAAGAAACATTCAGTGTCCTCACTTAAAATGTTACTTGAATCTTTCCAGGTTTTAATATATATATATTTATATTTATTGGTTTTTTAAATAATATTCCTATATTTTCCTGAATACTCACAAACAAAAGCATTTCCATACCAGTGCTTATGAAAAAATATGTAAAATATGAAATGAAAATCAAAATATGAGAGAACATTATTAGATAGTTTTAAGAAAACTTATTAGACTTTAATAAACAGAACTATTTCCAAGAATAATAATTCTTAAACATTTCTCCTTAAAAAATAAAATAAAATAGAGCATAAAAATGTATCTCATAAGTCACTGTGATGTGTAAATAAAGGAAGTTACAGGAATTCCTAGGGCAGAAAAAAATAATTTTTAAATTTATCTACTTGTAAGAACAAATATATCACATCTGAAATATAAATAATTATACAGTCACAACTAATTTCTTCTCCAATCTTTGGCTTTTGAACAATGTCCAAGTTTTCAACATTGTAAAGAATCTATAACTTAAAGCTCCGTTCTGTAATTCACAGGATGATGAAAGATATTTTTCTTCTGAAAAGCTGCCATAACTAGTTTATAAATTTGTTCAAGTTAAAAGCCAGATTTTTCATAATTAGATGATTAATGAATGTTTCTTTAGCTTATGGGTCACATAGGGGTCTTAGTTAAAGATTTCCTAGGGTCTGTGAGAGAGAAACTGTATCCCTCCATGGCCTTTTCCTGCTCAGGAAAGATTTGAGATATTCCTCCCCCTCTTTCCACAGGGAGCCTTCTGCTAGCTTTCTTCCTGAAACTTGGAGCTGATCCTTGAGACTCTTGCACACACTTCTCCCAGAGGATGACACGTCCCCCTCCACCAAGCTGAACCCTCAAACATCCAGATTCACACATCCTGATGCAGTTCCTCTCCTTCTCTCTCAGCTTTCCTCTTCCCTCTGAACACTGGATCTTGGATCCACCCTGATCAACTGTGAGCAGAACTCCCTCCATGGGGACCCTCGGCCTCCCGCTCCTCTCCCCACCTGCCTTCAGTCCTTCCAGGCTTCCTTAGTCAAGCTCATCTCCTTTGACTTTCCCTACATAAGGAATCTTCCCCAGGATTTTAGCCTTTTCTTTTGCATTTGTTTTCAATTCTTTTTAATTAATTAATTCGTTAATTAATTAGTTTGCTTTTTGCAGAGCTCTACACCATTTCTTGGTCTCCCCTCATTACAGTCTGTCTTTTAGATGGTACTGACCAGAAACTAACTTCAAAACTCATGCCTCCAGTTTTTTTTTTCTTAAAAAGCCCTTGCTGGGAGGACAACGACTTTGCACCTTGCTCCTTTAATGCCACAAGCAGACGTGACAACACCATCACTACCACTCATGCCCGACAACCTTGAAATTTCATGTCTTCATTTTTATCCACTCATGTCTCACTAAAATGTTATTGTGCCTGTATTTCCCTCTGTTATTTAAATTTATCATCTCCTTCCTTACTTTGGTTTTGGTTGGGTTTTTTTGTTTTGTTTTTATTTTTCTAGGCAGCCCAGGTTGACCTGGAATTTACTATGTAGTCTCAGGCTGGCCTCAAACTCATGGTGATCTCTCTACCTCTGCCTCCCAAGTGCTGGGATTAAGGTATGTGCCACCACACCCAGCTCTGTTTATCGGAATTATATTAATTTCTCTACTTGTCATGGTTTGATACAGGTGTCCCCCACAAACAATTGAATGTGTTCTGATAGATCGATCCTCAGCTGATGGCAGTTTGGGTTTTACAACCTCGATGAAGCTGTGTTGTTGGGGTTATAAACCAGCTTCCCCTTGCCAGTGTTTGGCACACCTTCGTGCCGCTGTTTGCAGTGCTGTGGCAGAGGTGATGTCCAGCCCTCTGCTCATGCCATCGTTTTCCCTGCCAGAATGGAGTCTCCCCTCGAGTCCGTAAGCCAAATAAACCCATTCCTCTACAAGCCACTTTTGTTTGGGTTCTTTCTGCGCAGCAACTAGAAAGCTGACTGCAACAGTTTTGGTACCAGGATGTGGGGTC